>FXXK01000162.1:769252-894138 GCA_900184695.1 Betula pendula
TCATTTAAGTTATTTACTTAAATACTCTAATTTTATTAAATTTATTTATAGATGATGAGAAAATTAACTACAATTGTTGATTTTTTTAAAAGAAAAAATATACTAAGTTCAGATGCCAATGTTAATGATACATCATCGCCAACCTTTGATATCTCAATTGCTAAAAATCTTTCTACAAAATTTCGAAAAGTTGATATAAATGAAATTGATATTAGTTCATTAGAGTGTGATCCTGATTTGCATCCCCGAATAAAAATCTTCATTTACACTTCGGTTCCATTCGATAAAAATTTATAGTTTTGTCTCTGCTCCCAATCCCATCATTTGCCAAACACACCTTTTTTATTTATTGTTTTTTTATAAAATAAAAGTGACTCGACAACCCTGATTAGATTTTATCATATCTACCCACCAAGTTGTCACATCATAGTACGGAGTTTACTTCTAAATTAGTTTTTCCAACCAAATTCATGAAATGATATATCTCTCATATAAAAAATATATATTTTTTAATAGTAAAGACAAAATTAAAATAAATTTTATTAAAAAATTATGTGCATCTCACATTTTATTAAAAAATAAACATAAATTTCTCACATATTAAAAAATACATATTATTTTTATAAATTAAATTTGGAATAAATCTTTGTCCTTTATTTAGTAACTATAAAAAAATTAAAACGACAATATTGTCTTCATTTAATAGAAATGGTTATATGCATTCTTAATATTTACGTTTAAAGCCTTTATTTTTTCTCACCTATGTTTCATTTTGTATTGTTGATGGTACCTCGTTTATGACTAAATATAAAGATGATACCTTTGTCCCTTAAATTGATGGAATTTAACATCAAAACCAATAAATAATCGTTACGTGTCATATGCCTCACAAGCCACCCCTATTTCAATTTTTTTTTTGTTTGTTTTAGTTTTTTTAATATTTAATATTTTTCATATTTTAAAATTTTTATTATTTTATTAGGCATATGACACATAGCGGTTTTTGATTAGTTTGATATGGAATTCCATTAATTTCATGGATGAAAGATAAACGGGTGTATTATTTTTGTATTTAGCCATAGATGTGATACTATCTATAATACAAAAATGAAGCATAGGTAAAAAAAATAATTACATCATCAAAACCTAGGTATTGAAAAGACATTCCTAATAAAAATTACTTATTTCTATAGATTTTTTTCCCTTATTTATTTATTTTTACTTTTAGAGTTAACAATTTTATAATGCTTAGATTTGGTTCGACAAATATTTAGTTAAAAAATATTTTTTATTTTAGTTATTTACTTTTTTAAAGTACCTATATCTGATCTAGCATTTTAACTGTTTATTTTTATATTTAAAAAATTATTTTGTTATCTATTTTCCTCACAAGGCCCAAAAAAAAAAAAAAAAAAGGATTGGTCAATTGGGGGTGGCCAAGCCATAGGGTGGTTTTGGCCACTTTTTATTTTTATTTTTTAAGGGTGGTTAGATCACTCTTTCTTCTTTTTTTTTTTTAAATTTTTAACAAGAATTTTTATTTTTTATTTTTAAATATTCTTAATTGTTTAGTTTTATATTTTTTTAATTTTTAAATGAGGTGTCAGTATATGTGTCAATTTTTTAAAGGCAATGACGTGAATTTTCGTCAATATCTATGTTTTTAATCACAACCGAAATACTATTTTTGATATAAAATAAAATATAAATAACACAAAATAAAAGTATTTAACCATAAAGTAAATGGCCAAATCAAAGCTATTGCATTTGTGGAAATTATATATAGTGCACGATCTCAATCTAAAATGACTTCCACTTGCAAGTGTGCAACGGAGCTTGGAAGCCGAAAGTGAATTGGCCCACCTTGCCATATTATGTACACATAATAGAGTAACCTAGGCCCATTTGGTGGTGAGGATAATAACAAAAATAGTATATTAATAAAAACTACGATTTTTGATATTATCTATATTTTCCTGAAATAATATATAATAATCCCCCTACTGAAGAGCATCAAAGAATTAACGAGAAGATTCAGATTTTTTATCCAGTTTCTCAAATGGAAGCGGATGTATCCATTCCTCGTATTATGATTTCTGCAAACCCCTAACTATTTCTCTTTATTGTTTGTGTCTCTGAGGAATTAGGGTTTTTTTTTTTTTATTGATTGTTTGGGAAATCTCATAATTTGATTTTGGGGAAGCTATGAGTCCGGCTGTGGTTCTGTCGTTGCTCTCTTTATTGGCCGGGTGTTGTATGGCGGCAGCGAATGTGGTGCTCATGGGGAACAACGTCACTCTCTCTTTCGACGATATCGAAGCTAATTTCGGTTAGTTTTCTGGGGGTTTTTAGCGTAAATTTCATGTTTGGATGCTGAGAAAATGTGGGTAAAATTAGAGGAGTTGGTATTTGGGTGTTTATATATTGTTTCTGGTTAGAAGGGTATTTAAATTCTGATTAATAGGGACCTGGATATTTTGCAATTTTCACGCGGGCTGGGTAATTCTTCTGTTTGGCTTAGTTGAGTTGAGTGGAACTGTCTCTCTCTATTTTTTTTTTTTATTTTTGCTAGACGAGTAACTTCATTAGTTAAAGTCGTAACCCAAACTACTCAAACTTTGGAAAATATTGAAAAATTTGATTAGACTATTGATTCTTGTAATAAAGTTGAAAATTTTGAATATACTTATGCCGTCGAATGGTAAATTGTGGTTAATCATGCATATATGTTACATTTACCCAATTACCTATAAATTTAGTTTTTTTTTTTTTTGTTTTGTTTCCTGTTCCTCTTCTTCTAAAGAATTAATCTTTCACAAAATTTGTATTTCATTAACTTTTCATTAATCCTAAAGAGTCATGTATGTGTATGATATATGGATACGTTGACATGATATTTAAGTTAATGTATTTTAAATTTCTGTTTGAATATTTAGCATTTTCCAGGAAGAGAAGGTGCAAAACTTCTTAAGTTTAGATTGTTGAAGGTGTTTGAAGTGTGCATGCGTCTCCATGTACATATGTGTAAGGCCGCATGTAATGGCCCGTAGTTCTGTGATATGCGATGTTAATACATTTTTCCTCATTGTGTTATGTCGTGTTTTCAGCTCCACTGGTTAAAGGTTCAGGGGAATGTGGGGCATTATATGTAGCAGAGCCTCTTGATGCATGCTCGACATTGACAAATAAAGCTGAACGAGCTTCAAATGCTAGTTCCCCATTTGTTCTGATTATTAGAGGAGGCTGTAGCTTTGAGGATAAAGTTAGAAGAGCACAGAAGGCGGGATTCAGAGCTGCAATTGTCTATGACAATGAAGATGATGGTGTCTTGGTGGCAAGTAATGAACTTTTCCTGCATGAAATATAATAAAAAATTTCCTAAGAGAGTCATACCCATGCTTGCTTAATTAAATTAATCTTCTCTTATAATATGATACATATGAAAGTATGCGAGTGCTTACATGCTTTCTACTGACGTCCAAACCGATGGGTGTTGGCTGCCGGAAATCAATATATGGTTTGATGATTGATTTTTCTTAGTCCCATGGTAACAACTTGTGGGTTGCAAACAAACTTTTTTTTTTAATAAGTAGGTTTGCAAACAAAGTAGCATGGTGTTAGTTTACGGAGTCATTTCCCCATTGACTAGGGACTAACAGGAAGGCTATGACAAAGTTGCCATGGTGTTAGTTTCTGGATGCTTGCTTGAGTGAATACTCTATCCTTAATGACAAATGAAATTACAAGATATCTTACTAAGTTCAGGATCTCACTGGAGGCTAAAATGTTTCCACAAAGATTGAATAATTGACTGCAAGAGCTTAAAATGCACACTACTGTAAATATGTGTTTACTTGCCTTATAAAAGGCATGCAGAAGAAATTGAATTGAATTAATTGTTGTGTGTAATACCTTGTGGGAAATTTATTTGTGTTTGTGATTTTGACAGCTTATGATTTTTGAGTCATTTTTTTCCCAATTCTTTTCTGTATCAGTTAATTTGTATCTAAGAGTGCATTCATCTAAAGTGCTGCATATAGATTTGTTAATAATATGTTAACCTTCATATCTAAATCATATGTTTTTACATTTAGCGATGAAGACCTTCTGTAGGTCATTAAAAGGGGGGATTATTCTTTTCCCTGATGTCACTTTGTCCTCCTATGGTTTGTTCTATTGCGTTTCACTGATTAATCTAGAGTGAATATTGAGGTGAAGTGGATACTTGATGACAAAAGGTAAATGGGACAAATCTCAAGGGGGGCAAAGTGTAAATGGAATTTACCACAGGAGGGGAAAGTGTAATTCACCATTAAAAAGGGTTAAGGTAATATGAACACTCCCATTTTTGTTTTAAAATTCAGTGCTCAAGTAATATCTGGAATTCTAATTGTTTTGTTTGTATGGTCTATCTTCCATGTTTCTATAATAGAAGAATTCTCTTTTATCGACTTGCTTCTTATGCTTTCTTCTTTTAATTAGTAACTAGATATTTTGTTATCGTGAGAATCCATAATTCACGCTCATGGGCACAATGCAGTGGCAGGAAATTCAGCTGGTATAAAAATACATGCTGTGTTTGTTTCTAAAGCTTCAGGTGAAATACTAACAAAATACACGGGCGTATCTGACATGGAGCTATGGATTATCCCCAGCTTTGAAAACTCAGCATGGTCTATCATGGCAATCTCTTTCATTTCCCTACTTGCCATGTCTGCTGTGCTGGCTACTTGTTTCTTCGTTCGCAGGCATCGCGTAAGACGTGAACGACCTCGAGCTTCTCGTGTCCGGGAATTCCATGGGATGAGCAGTCGATTAGTGAAAGCAATGCCAAGTTTGATATTCACTGCTGTTTTAGAGGATAATTGTACTTCAAGAACATGCGCCATATGCCTTGAAGACTACAGTGTTGGAGAGAAGATCAGGATTCTACCGTGTCGGCATAGTAAGTCTTTCTTACCATAGTGAAGATTGTAGTGCTTTCAAAATTTTTTACTCTATTAACTGTATTTGAGATTATAACTTTAGATAATGGTGTAGATTTTCTACCACCCTGATTTGAAGACCTACAAAGTTGCAAACTGTTAGTATGTGACCTAGCGTTAACACAAGTAATCAAAGAAAAACATGTAGAGGAAAATGTACTTATCTGACTCGTAAAATTGGATGGCATCATAAAGCTTTATGAACTAATTGTTTTGTTCTACAATATCAATTTTTCATCTAGAGTTTTCTTTTCATGCAACGCTCATGCTTCTTGACTTAGAGTACTAGCAGTAGTTTCCTTTAAATTTTTCCTAAATTTAGGGAACCAAACTAGTTTTTGCTTTCCTATTCAAATATACTGCTCAATAGCTTCCCTTTATCTTTCCCTATACCATTTAAATAGTCTTTTTTGTGTGTTTTTTTTTTTAAAAAATTATTCTTTATTCTCCTTCACTTTTCCTCCCTCTTTTCTCTCTCCCCAAACACCTAGAAATGGCACTGGTCCCGTTCTACCTCTTCTGGCTCCTAATCCTGGACATCTACCGTAAGTATGAGACAAGGGCCTCGTGTGAGGGGATGGGGAGCATCATCGCTTCTCCCTTAGTGCTTGCACTCATTCGGAGCATCTTTGCCACCAAAAGTCCGTCCTGAAGAGCCAAAGGAATGGGATTTTGCTTCACTTTGGCGCTGCTGTTCTATTGGGTCACTGTGAGGAGAGAGAACAAAAGTCCATCATGAGTTTTCTCTTGTCTATGAGAACAAAAGCGTTGAGAGATGGAGAATCAATGAGGAGAGAAAGAGAGAACTCATGGGGAAGATACAGTGCTACCCAAGATCTTGGGTATCACTTCAGCTTCCCCTGGGTTTCCATTGATTTAGGGAGCACTAGGAGAGTCTGCTGCAGGTGGGGTTTTAAGAGTTTTTCTTACATTTAGAGAAGAGAATAGGGTTTAGAGAGTTTGCTACTAGTGCTCTTACCTGGTTTAGAATACCTCTTATTTCTTTCCTTATTGGGCTTGACCCTGAAATCTAAGCTTAGGTTGTGTTCAGTCCTAATGGCTTCATTCCCCAACAAGAGAAGCTATGATTTTGGCCAGAGAACCCTTGCATGTTTTGTTTACTGAGTAAGATAGTTTACGAAAATGTTTTCTGTGCTTGATTGTGAGAGATTTCATCCCCACAGCCAAAAATTATGTATTGGACGAAGGTATTTTCGTAGAAATTAATAGGTGGGAGTATTTTTGCATAGATGGAACCGTATCTTATTTTGTGTTGCACAGTATCTGTCATTGGAGCAAGTTCATATTAGTTTTATGGATGGCATAAAATTTTCAAGGATTCTTTTGTTACAGCTTATTTTATCTTCTTTCATTACATTCTCATACATTATTTACCTTGTACATATATTTATGAAATTTGCGTGAATTTGACAGAATTTCATGCTTTCTGTGTGGATTCTTGGCTTACTACCTGGAGAACCTTCTGTCCAGTTTGCAAGCGCGATGCAAGAACTAACACAGGTGATCCACCAGCTTCTGAATCAACACCGTTGCTTTCATCCAGTCCAGCCTCTGTGGCTTCTTCTGTGCTGTCATCTATGAGATCATCGTTAGCATCATCACCGCCTGTACAAATAGCACCAGCATCATCACAATCTCCTTCAGTTTCTCGAATTCACTCTTTTGCTAGCAATCCTTATGTTCAGCAGTCCCTCAGTTACTACCGCCAATCCCCTCCCCTAAGTGTAAGCCGAAGCTCAGTAGATCTCAGGAATGCATCATCTCAAAGATCTCATGCTTCCCATTTGGTTTCGCCCCATTCATTGGGTTACCCATCTTTATCACCACTTAACTCAAGATACATGTCTCCGTATATTCCAAGCCCAAGCTACGCATCACCGAGCTTTGTGAGTTCATCTGGTCATCAGCAGCACCCGCTGCATTGCAGTGAGTCGGCTGCAAGCTTTTCGCCCTTTGCTTCTGCCCAATCACTTCCAGATTGCTGAGTCAAAATTTAGCATGTGACTGAAAAGTTGGGTAGATGCTGCCAAGAGCTCATCAGAGGAGTCAAACCAACATCCCTGAGATGATTTTTACCCCTGGCTTACACCACAAAGTTGCTGCATCATGCTACGATTCTATTTGACATGGTATGGTTGCTTGAGTCACCAGTTTTCTTGTTGAAGTGTTACTTGCTGCCACCTCACATGTACATTGTAGTATATGATTGTGTCATTTCTTAAGTCGTGAGTGTGTTGTGCCGTACTGGATTGCATTAACAATGGTGTTTTTATTGTCTTCGTTGGTGAGTATAGTAAACCACACTAACCAGACAGATGTTTGGGGATGTGCAGAAAGTTGCAGTTATAGAGGCTCTTTCGTTTTGATTATGACTTTGCTCTTTATTAAAAATCAACTTCTTTCCTTTTTCCGGATATTTTGGTTCCCCTTTCCTTTTGTTGTCATGGGGCTGAAAATCTTGAGATGTTCCAACGTCAAAGAGTTCCTTAGCGAGCTGTTGTCAGATCTGATTTCTGTCATGTTGAAAGAAGCGAGGCACATGGCTTTAGTTTTCTGAACCAAGCATCGAAGGATCTATGAATAGTAGACCAAAATTTGAAATCTGTCCAATTAAAAGTGTCAGCTAACTTTTGCACAAATGACTTCATTAAAATTTGATTGGGAACTGATTCTTGAGTTGGTCGATGTGGGACTGTGCTATAATCCTTTTTTTTTTTTTTTGGGTTGAAATCTGGATGAAGGATTTACGTATGTTGTGCTGTATGCAGCAAGAGTGGTGGAAGTGCTTATTTTGTCCTTGGCTTCAGATATCTGGCTCTTGACTAATTTTGAAGGACAGGATAAGATGTGATTATGCGCACTATGGAAGATAATATTGACATCTGGATGACTGATTTGACCTGTATTCCAATGAAAAACTAGTAAAAGATGAAAACAGAATGGACAAATAACAAGTTGCCTTACTTTATTAAAGATCTAGAGGCAATATGGTAGAAAATAACAATTAGAAAGACGTGATAAGCTGAAAATAAATTCATATCCAGACTTTCTTTTCTCCGGTTATAATAATCCATGGTAGGTGGTACTAGGACGAGTGGTTATAATCCAAAATGGAAAGAAATAAAACTTGGCCTTTATTTTATTTTATTTTTTAAATGTCACCTAAAATACATGCTCTAGCATTCTCGCGATCAATTTCTGGTATTAAAGACTTTTATATCTTCTCTTTTCTTTCAAGGTAAAGCATTCTAGTTCGCGAAAAATAGAAAAATATATAATTTGTGCGTATTGCAAACCATCCCATTGTCTCTCGTCAACCATTGCACGCTAATTTAAGGAGGATAATTTCAAATTGAATTAGATTATTTCAAATTAGTCTATAGACCTTAAATTTTGAGGTCTTTTAGAAAAGAACAGAGTTCTCCTTGAGAAAATTCATCCAGCTTAATCTATTAAACTGACATCTATCTTTAGAGCTTAAAACATGTGAGAAATAATAAAGTTTTCCTTAGAATAAATTCATCCAACTCATCTTATTAAGCTAACATATGTCTTTAAAGCAAGTAATTTTTGCATGCATATTTAAAAATGCATGTAAAAATCACGTACTCTTTTAAAAATGAGATTCTCTAGAAAAGATTCTCTAGTAAACATAACCTCCCTCAACTCGAATTTTTTGTGCACACTGTTGACTTGTTTACAAGCACATTCTCGAGTCTCGACTAGATTTTCAGTTAGAAGTCCCCCAAATGCCCAACTTTAATCTTCCTTGTCTCCAGATCTATAATCTTTACTTTCAGCCTCGGAATCGGAACTGCTAGCAAGACCGGCCTGGTCTCGAGTACCAACCCTCAGAGGCTCCTCTTTGTTGATGGTTTGGATAAGCATCACGACCGCAACCACAAAAACAATCATGAACACAGTTCTCATGCCAATTAATGAATTGATAAAGCCAAGAAAGGATGGACCGCCGATTCTATTCTTTATTGTTCTTCCTTCTCTATATCCTACAAGGAATTGTGAGATTTGAGTTGCCTGATCCTCCTCATCAATGCTTTCGGATCCAATAACCTAACAAATAAATGAAATAGTTAAGTGTCAAAAGCGTCAATGAAGGGGAAATAGAGCAACCTAAAACATTTTTATCAAGGATGCTGAAAATATTCCAAATGATGTTATGTAGATATTATAACAAATCATGCAGTGTGGAAATTGAAAATATTTAGCTTATTGCATATTATAATGCAGGGTAAATCCATCAAGTGCAATTCTTTAGCTATAAAATGCACACTTTACCCACAATGAATAAGTCTAAGGGACACTTGCTGACATGACAGATATGTCAAGATTCTAGAAATGATCACAGTTGTGGTAAAGTTGTCTTGGGCAAGGAAAAAATATCAAGATTGATGCAATATTAAGCTTCCAAAAATTCATAAAGACATCATTATCAGCGAAACAGGTGCAGATAAAAAAGAAAAAGAATAAGACATCGATGATGGACAATCCAAATATAAAAATACCGAAACTAGGCAATATTGCTAGCTACCATGTGATATGCACAATGGAAAAGTGCATTGTGGTTGGATGTAGAATACATTACTCAATAAAGAAGTATTTATATACAATTAAATGTGCAGACCACACTGTAAATAACACCAATTCAGTCAGCATAGCTCAGCTGTATGTTCATATGACAACCTGATAACACTGCCTGATTGAAGGAAACCAATCCTACAAGTTTCTAAAAGTTACCCGATATATGAAGAAAACATAAGATTATATTTGTTGAAATTAGCCCAAGTATGAAGATACATAATTTCATTTTAACAAAAAAAATAAAAGACTTTTAAGCATAGATTGAGGCTGGAGAGATGTATTAATGGAAAATGCATACCTACAAAAGCTTTTAGTTCTTATGAGAAAGAGGGGACACAAATTAGGGAGGAAGTGGAGGGATAATATGGATAGATTGGAGAAATAAATATCAGACATATAAATGTCGGAAAGGGAGAAGAGGCCAGCGTTGAAAGGAAATGAAGCTATTAGCTTGCTAAATGTTGCTGTAAACTGGACAAGAGAGGCTGTAACGCAACAAAAGAGTGTGAGAACAAATAGTCAAGGATAAAGTTTTCCTTCAAATTAGGTTGAAAAAATTCCTCCAACCCACTCTTGGACAAAATGCATGATTCTCACATGCATTTTTGACACATATTAGTTTAATAGACTGGGTTGGAGGAATTTGAAGAAAACTTTGTCCAAGAGTCAAGAACCAGAAATATAATATCTACATAAGCTAGTTTAATGAAATTTCTCAAGAAAATTAACTTCTATTAATTTCTAACCTTTTTTTTTTTTTTGATAAAATTTCTTACCTTTTGTTTGCATATGACACTCTAATTTTTAGCGAGGCAAATCCAAATCATCTACGCAACTTGCGTAGCTTGTTTTTATGTTTTGAAGCGGTTTCTAGTCTAAAGATTAATTTGGCTAAATCATAGTTATTGCCGGTTGGCAATGTTATCAATGTTGAAATTTTGGCTAGCATTTTGGGCTGCAGGGTATCTTCCTTACCTATGAAGTATCTAGGTCTTTCCCTGGGAGCTTCGTTTAGAAGGTTGAGCGTCATTTGGCTGGATGGAAGATAATGTACTTATCAAAAGATGGGAGAGTTACATTGATTAAAAGCAGTTTACCTGATTTGCCTACCTATTTCATGTCCCTTTTTTTCCTTCCAGTTGGTGTGGTCAATCGCTTAGAGAAATTGCAGAGGGACTTTTTGTGAGGTAGTATGGGTGAAGAGTTCAAATTTCCTTTGGTTAGCTGGGCAAAGGTGTGTACTCTATTTTTTAAAGAAAGGTTGGGGGTTTGGAATTTATTTGTGTTCAACCGGGATCTTCTGAGTAAGTGGTTGTGACGTTATGTTCATGAGAGAGATGCCCTATGGAGGGTTGTTGTGAATTTTAAATATATCAGTGCTTAGGGTGAGCGGTGTTCTAATGAGATTCATAGGTCATATGGGGTGGGGCTCTGGAAGGATATTAGGAGGGGCTGGGGGATGGCTCTAAAATTCGATTCTGGCATGACATTTGGCGTGGGGATCAAGCTCTCAAGACTTCTTTTTCGGACTTGTTTAGCATTGGCCGTTTTAAGGAAGCTATTGTAGTAGATCATTTGGAGCTTTCTAGTGCCTTTTATCAGTGGAATATTGACTTTCTTAGAGCGGCTCATGATTGGGAGATGGATCTCTTTACCTTCCTCTGTTGTATTCTGTTAGAGTAAACAGGGTGTGGAGGACATACTTTGTTGGATACTCTATTACATTCTTGTTCCCCATGACAACATTCCTTTCCCTGGGAAGAGTATTGGACGGAATAAAGCTCCCTTGAAAGTAATTTTCTTTGCTTGGTTGGCCGTCTCAGGAAAGATCCTCATCATGGACAATCAAAGAAAACAACATATCATTGTGGTTGAGTGATGTTGTAGTGTAAGATGAGTAGAGAGTTAGTGGATCATCTTCTTCTTCATTGTAAGTGCTAAGAGGTAGGTCATAACTTGATGTAGTTTGGAAGATGATTCTGCCTTGTCTTATGTGGTGTATATGGAGGAAAAGTAGTTTGGCAGATGATTTCACCTTGTCTTATGTGGTGTATATATGGAGGAAAAGAAACAATTGTAGCTTTGAGTACCATGAGAGAACCTTAGTGGAATTAAAGGATTTTATTATTTAAGACCCTCTTTCTTTGGGTCGCTGCCTCATATTCTAGTTTTTTGAATTTTCATGTATTTTTAGACCTCTTCTCCATTTCTGGCTAGGCTTTTCTCTTGTATACTCCTTGTGTACTTGAGTTGAACCTTTGCGCTTTTTAATTAATTTTGCAATTACTTATTAAAAAAAAATTACAAAAAAACTACTGATTATTTGAGGGATGTCCTTAGAGGCAATGTATTATGTATGATTCTATGCCTTTGGTATCATCATCACAAAGCTAAAACGTCCAGTGAAATTTAGTTACAACCTAAGAGTGCAGGTGAAAATGTAGAATATATATATATAAGCAAGAAAATTTATTAAAAACATAAAATGCCCCTAAATACACATGTAGTATACACAAGAGGCTCCAAACATAGGAGAACCCTCAAACCTACAAACCCAAAACCCGGCAAACCCTCAAGCCCAAAACCTACAAAACAGCAAAGCCCAAGACTCACAAGACTCATGAGAAAATGTAGAATTAAACACAACAGACTCTATAGGAGTAACGATACAGCAAGCCCAACTAAATACCTATTCATTAAGCATCCAAACATTTAACATTTCCATCGGTCCATGAGGTTTTCACATATCATTCAAGGTTTTTTTATTTTTTCCTGATAAGTCACATATCATTCAAGTTGGAACCTTCATGTTTAAATAGCATTTACAATGAGAAAGTCTCTTCTTAGTATTTGTTCAAACCAAGGGAATAACAAAATCTCAGAAAATGACCTCATCTATGATTTATTTGGTGAATATATTCAAGACTTCTATCACATAGCATGCTGGAAATTTTTATGAAGCAACTGGTTTAGTGTTTGGGGTGTCTGAAAAAACATAACAAGGTAGAAGAGGTTTAAGGTTATAAAACCAAGGTTGATAGTTAAGAAAATGAAAAATGGGTGGAGTTTAATAGTGAGTACAACAGTGCTACATGTAAGGGAGGAGGTGACAGGAAGTAAAAGAACTGAACAATTTTGTAGTAATTCTTTATTAGGCTTCACTCTCTTTTAAAAAATGAAAGCGCAACTGAGGTACATATGAAGTATACAATAGAAACACTTAAGTAGAAGGAAAAAAAAAAATCATGAAAACTAAGCACATTAGGAGGCACCATCTTCACTCTGTTCAGTTTACACCTGTTTTGGTACAATAAGCCTTATTCGTAAAATCAAAAGGCTTTTCGTTTTTTGCACATTCTTGACCTTTGACCAAGGGGCCACTATTTGTATAACTTAATAGACATTGAAGGAAAAACAAAAACTTACAACGAGAAACTAATAAGCTGGTTGCAAGCCCAGAAAGGATTTAATTGATCTATTGGGGAAAATAATTTTATTAAGAGGAAGAAAGGGTTTACAACAAGTACATAGGAGACATACAAAGGACCCTTTATTAAAATAGAAATAAATCTAAAATTTAAGAGATCTGAAAGCCAAAGAAAAAAATTTAAGCTTATTTCAAGGGAGCTCAACACCATCAAATGTTTTAGCTATTTTTTCTCACCAAACACAAAACATGAAGCAAAGTGATATACCATTCCAAGAGCATGCTATGCCATGCTGTCTAAACTTCTGATTTCACTTCATTAACAACTTAATTCTGTCTTACTCATAACCTAATGGAAGCCAAATAACAGGTAAAGTTTTGCCTTATCATATCACCCAATGAAACCCAAGCAACAGGGAAACTAATGAGGATCAATCCCTCACAACCTGTGTACTATGAATACTTCTCAGAGGGAGCTGGTATCCTTACACATCTTGAATGTTTTGAATAAGTACCGGATACAATGTTAATATTAGGATATAAACATAGAAGGGGATAACGCTGCATGTTTGGACTAGCATACATATTAAGACGGCCTGCATGCTTGAATTATTTATTTATTTTTTAGCATGAAATGTTTAAGATTAATAGTAAAATAAGTACAATATATTATGAAAGTCTTAAGCTTTTGGACCCCCCAAACCTCTAGTCTAAATAGGAGAGTGAACCACTTTCTAATTTACTAGGTCGTAATTGAAGTCATCTTCTACACAACCCAACATATAGTCCTATTACTCGTGTCCAAGAAATATAAACACATACAAAAAAAAGAAATGTCTTGCTCCTACTAGATAGATGGCTTCTCTTATATACTTCCTATGTATCAGGGGGCACCTTACACTTTTTATAATATCTTGATTACTTATTAAAAAAAAAAAAAAAAACACACATCAAGAGTTAAGCATACTAGTAAACAATGTCTTGCTGCACCTACAATGAGCAATTCATTCTCTCAAATTTATGTCACGTTATATATCTCACACCCAAAATAATGTGCAGTAATAATTACTATTAAAAAACTGCAACCAAATATCAAATTTAGCATAAAAATCTAATATAATTTTTTTCTGAATAGATAAAACTTACTGAAAAGTACTCCTCATCTCCATCCCAAATGACCATTTTTGGCAGTGTTGTCTTTTTGTTAGCCCCAAATGTGTCAGCAAAGTCTTCCCATTGTTTGACACCAACATAACCAAATACTAGGTCACGATTTGCAGATGCAGCAGCCTTCAATAACTTGATAATTTCCTTTGATTTCTCGTCTGTTTCATCCTCCACAATTGTCAGGGCAATTTTCCTATCATCGTCTTTCAATGTCTTCAGTGAGTCCTGGTTTATTGGCATGGCCAGAGGGAACAAGCTTTGTTTTATAAAATCCTCCAAGAATTCCTCTGCATATTGAAAACGGAAAGGTATAAACAGCCTTTTCTTTGCATAGTCAATAACAGATCTGCTGCTGATGAATGAAAGTTGAAGCACTTAAGGGATTATAATTTGATGAAATGCAGAAGAGCTCCATACAGGACAGAAGGAATATGGAGTTTCCAAAATATATAGTAAGAAACCTATAGAAGTGTTTATGCTGAGCATATGGGTGTTCACGGTAGCTTGGTTGAGCAGATTAATGTTCAAAGTCAGTTTCAGCTTGGCTAAAATTTCACATGATATGTTTGTGCTTTAATCAATAAAATTGGACTTTGAAGAGCTATATTGTGCTTAGCTCAGCTTGCAACTCCCATTTGTTAATTCCCAAGGAACTCTGCCAACTGCCTTTCTAAAGGAAGTCTGACAAAGCATATTGATTTTACATTCTTAGTGCAAAATATTTCAGCAGAGAGAGAGAGAAGGGGGAGGGGGGGGGGGGGGATAGTATCTTGAAGTGGAGAAACATATGACAGAACTGTAAACAGAATAATGAGTCTCAGTTTTGGGTTCATATTCAAAGGAAAAACTTTGGAGGCCAACAGAAATGTACACGTTGACCATTAAACTTCAGGATGACATTTCTCAATATACAGAGAACTAATGTCCCTTAGCTGAGCATGGACCGTCAAGCTCAGTTCATTTAAATAGCAAGCTTATGTTATTGGCTCAATTTGGCTTGATTCTACTGCTAATGAGCTCAAACAAGCGTATAACAAGCTGATCCACAAAAGACTTGAGTGTTCTGGTTCATCTTAGAGCCCACCTATGATAAAGGGTGGGTGGGGTAAACTACCATTGCTCGAAGGTTTCTCCTTGAGGATGTTACTGGTTAAAATAAATTAGGATTAGATTATTTGAACTATGTAATCTTCTATTATTAAGAAAAAGTTTCAGCACTTTTTTTTCTTAAAATGTTATACATAGCCATCTAATTAGATAATTTGTTGCTGTTAATTTAAATATAAAACCTAAGAGAAATTAGTGTAACCCAGATAATGATTTTTGGATGGCACAAAATTAACACAGTATCCTTTTGAAAGAATAACAAGATCACTAAGAGTAAGCTAATTATTGAGTCTTTATGACAACCCAGGGTAAGGTGAAAATGAATAGCTGCGCAAAAGCTGTGGCATTAGAATAGATATATGGCAGTTAGGATAAATGGTGAAAATTAGAGTTCAGCTTAATGTCAGAGGTGGATGTCAACTATGTAGTGGAGAAAAGTCACAATTACAGAAAACCCACTATGACCGAAGCTAAGGATCACTTCAAATCTCTTTAGCAGCTCGAATGGCTAGGAATGTACTTCACTCCAAGTAGCTCCATGAAGTCATTAACGTACCATATAGATAATGATAATTAATTTCTGCCTCCAGCAGTATTCAGTCTGTTTCAAAGGAAGAACCTTAAACAGGTTTTTCCTGAACTGTACTGATTAAAATACTTTTGCATCCCTTGTCATCTGATTTTCTAAACTTATTCCACCATATCGCTCTATATATAGATACTATATTTCCGTATGTGTGACTATAACCAAGGGTCCATGTACAAGGAAAAATTAACAAGAACATTGGTTCTAGTAGATGTATTGTACCAATGTACCACCAAGAATAAGCACACTCAAAAGAAGTCTCTTCCCTTATATGCCAAGAAGGTTTTTTTTTTTTTTAGTAAGTAACAATATGTATTGAAAGAGTGCAAACAAGGTGCCACCCTAGTACCCGTGAAGTATACAAGGGAAGCGCAACAAAAAATCAGCTCAAGCTAACACCAAAGCCTAGGTAAAAGTAAAAACCCGGCAAATTTGAAAAATTGAAACAATCTGTTGCTTCCATCCAAGCATATCAATTGTTCTTGTTGATCAAATGATATGTCCCACCCCAATAAGGTGGAGGATGAGGTCAGGGATCCAATCCCCTGTTGACCAGTGAGCTGTGTATTTTGCCAATAAAATAAAAATAAAAAGAAATGGGCAAGTGTCCACATCTCAGACACCCTATATTACGATAATTCATAGGTATCGCATACGAGCAAGACGGCAACACAATCACAATCACACATGCCTATCTAACCAGGTCACAGTTATTTTTTGCAGATATAATCCTCAGTAGGAACAAGCCGGGCCTAACACAAAGCCAGTTCAAACAGAAAAAGGAAAAAAAAAAAAAAATCAGTATAAGATGTCAGATGTTACAACATTAAAATATCATATACTGCAGAAAAAGTTCTGAGAAGCACCAGGGTCAATATGCACTATGCACGGGCATGTAGAAAACTGAAAAATTCTAAAATATCTTTTGCTTCTATAAATTAGTCATTCATATAAGGTACTTAACACATATTTAACTTGATTTTAGCAGTTAGCTGGGCTAGCTAATCTGAGTAAAAACTTACCTTCAAAAGGGCCATAAAAAATGCTGTGCTCATTGTAGCTTGGAAGAAGAGATACCAAAGCAGGAACCTTGTCAAAATCATATAATGCCATAATGTCCTCAGAGAAATCTTTTGCCACAGAAAACCATGCCTTTTTCTTATACTTTATGGCTAACTTTGATATCATTGACTCGTTCAAGCCAAAGCCTATGTATATAGGAAAGTAAGTGCCAGCTGTCTCAATGAAGTCACTGATAGCAGAGTCTGAATCAAGAACCGAAACATCAGGAGCCACAAATTTTTTCAGATAACGAACAAGTAAATCTGCTTTCCTTGGTCCGTGATATTCTACAGGGACGCCATGCATAAAGATCATGAGGGTAGGATATGCACTACATCACAGAAAAATTAACGGTTAATGGTTACATCAATATCATTAACTAGTAAGGTTTGCTTTCTGAAAAAAACGTTTTACTTATTTATTTATTTTTTGGAAAAAAAAAAAAACACATTGAGAAACATATTCTGAGCAGGAATTCTGACTACTACCATACTGAAAGCATCACGATGGTGTTGTGGAGCAATGTCCTAATATTCTAGCTTAAATCAAACAAATAGAAAAGTGTGATTAACATCAATAGGGATGGAGATGAAAGCCCCGGAAGCATACTCAATCTCGTATTTATGAGCAAGACGGGTAAATTTGTCAGCATTTACTTTCGCTACAACTATGGGCTCTTTCAAGCTGGCAAGAATTGGGGCAGCTTCATCTAACTGCAATAGAATAATTAAAGTTGTTAGTGTTCTAACTTCAAAAATCTGGACTGTAAACAACATAAGGTCCAATAACTTAAATGAAATAAAGTATTGAAAGGAATTCCGACTTTGGACAACCCATTCTTGGCACTGCAATAGTAGGTGTACATTTTGTAATTGAGTTGTATGTGTTGTAAATGGGGCGATATGAATAATAGGTTGTGACCCATATTAGCTGTTAGACTGATTGTAGCATATTAGTATAAAAGGGCCCACGTGTGAAATTGTGGGGGATGTCCAGAACTTTGATCCAGTTTGTTGTTTTGTTTTCTTGGAGGCCAGGTTGTCCTCAAAACAACCCTCTATGTATTTTCCCCAATTCCCAATTACAATCAATCCAAATTACTACAATTTCCTTCATCAATCATTCAATCCAACCAATCATCATACATCATTTCCATGATTACCATAAAATTACATCAAAAAAATTGTGTTCATTAAAGGGCAGGAGCCGCAGGATGCACTGTTACCACAAATTCATTCTTCAAATACTATGACTCGCCTCTATCAAGAAGAGAAGCCACGGGCTACTATATCACAGTTGGATCCTTTAGCAAGAAAAATTCTAAAGCAAAACTTACATTTGAGACAGAATCAAATGATATGTCCCTTTTCAAAGTTTTAGATCACTTTGTTCAGACGATTTACATAATAAATGAGAAACCCCATGTTAAAAACACCTTATGCAATCAGTTAGGTTGGGAACTCAAAAATCCAAGATTAGTTTAAGTACGTGACTGACATTCTCCTCTGAGCCAAAACAAGATTGCTAAAGATTATTATTGTGAAAACAAAATCACAAATCTATAATCACCCATTGATGAATTAAACACAAAAAACGAGAAAAAAAAAACGCAAATATCATGATCCAATCAGTACTTTCAAAAGGGAAAGAAATCAGTAGAGAGAGAGTGACCTGGGGAGAGAGACGCTTGCAGTGGCCGCACCATGGGGCGTAGAAATCGACGAGCATGTAGTCAAAGGTAGAGATGGCCGAATCGAAGTTCGAGTCGTCCAGCTCCAACACCTTCCCATTCGCCGTCAACGATTGCTCACCACCACCAGATGATGATGATGATACTATTGGCATCAGCAAACACAGCAGCATCGTCAAAACGCGATTCTTCATCTTATATTACGACGATGAAAATCTGAAAGGTCGGAGGGTGTTTCTGTGTTTGTTTTCTGGCTTCGTTGTTCAGTTGCGACTGCGACTGCCGAGTCTTGTTTCTCTGTCCATGTATCTGTGTGTTGGACCCGTGGGCTTACATTTCTTCTGTAGCTTGTCCATTTAAAGAATAAAAAAACCAATGATAAAAGCATCATCATCTAGTTTAAAAAGGTTTTATAACAATTTAAACTACAACCGATTACATTTTCATTTTGTAAAAGATGGCAACATTAAAAATATCATATTGAAAAAAACTTTTTTTTTTTTTTTGTGTAAAGATGTTAATAATTTAATTTGATTATGGTTGACCACTTCACCTGGGGCCCAAGAGGCCCGGGCCAAGATGGGCCTATCCAAGGAAGGGCCCAAAGCCACCTGTCTGTCCGGACCCGCACCGAAGCCCAATGACCTTTGAAAGAAACACTATAGGTGAAAGGAAGAACATAGCTGAGAATCTATACCATAAACTTAAGGAAATGACGTTGGAGAGAAAGAGAGTACAAGAAAATTATACCTTTTTGAGCTTTTTTCTCCAAGCCTCCTCTTGAGCACTCTTTCTTCTCACTAAAACACCTCTCTCTCTCTCTAGAATATGATTTACAAAATGCATGTATGTAAGTGCTTTATAAGTTGCATATGTTGTTTGCACTTTAACGTTTGTACAAGTACTATAATCATGCAACACCATTTTGTTTATCGTGAGTTGTATTTGACCAGCCGTTACATTCTAGTATTCTACTTCTTTTTAAATATATATCTCCCCGTTCTCTGCACATTTTGCTTAACTTCATTACTTCAGTCAATCACTGTATACAATACTTATTTTGTGAATTAGGAGGAATATAATCATGTCTACTATAAGGGAAGGGAGCCAGAAGAAGAAGGCAGCGGTAGAGCCTAAGCCTCTTTCGTGGCAGGAGAAGAAAAGCCTTGCAGACAGGGAAGAACAAGTCCTGCGAAAAGAAGTAGAAGATCTTAGAATATGGGTGTGTGTCTTTCAGCTCTCATTGTGTTTTAGAGAAAGTAAGGAAGAAAGTAAATTACTAATTTCTTGATATCATAGAGTTAAATCCATTTGTACGGATATCTAATTGATGCTGCACTCTTTTAGCCTGCACATAACCTCGTTAGATAGGCCGCTTCTACAGATTGTAATGGAAGCATTCTCATTTCGTGTTTGTCCCGGGTGGTTGTTGTCCCCATTAGTGATCTCAATCCCCCATAGGGTGTCTCTATTTTACTATTATTATTATTATTATTATTATTATTTTTGTTCATTTGCACAGAAAAAGAAAATAGAAATGAAACTGAACTCTTTTGTTTTTACAGGTTCAAATCATGGACTCCCTGACTGATGAGCAGAAAAAGGAATATTTAGATAACAGACCTATGGAACTAAAGACTGTGAAGATCCAGAAAAGCAAGCTTAGGCAAAGAGTAAGTTTTTCTTTGTTGATCACTATGGGTGGTTTGAATTTCACTTGCTCTAACAATATTTTCTGTGATTTTGACGGCGAGGTCATGTTGTTAGTGCAGGTCCAAAGAGCTGAGAAATCTAAACCTTCAACTTCTAGTGGTATATTGGCTTCCGTTTGGAAATTCCATAGAGAAGACGACGAAGAAGAGCCAAATTCTCACTTACAACTATGATTTTTTTTTTTTCCCTGGTCAAATGGTTCAAAAGAGAACGAAAGGGAGAAAAAAAAAACAAGGAAACGCAAAGAATAAAGCTACCCAGGGGCTAATGTCACTAATGGGGACCACAACGATGGAGGACAAGGAAGAAATGAAAATGCTTCCCCTAATATCAGTGGAGGGCCTGGAGGCGACCAGTCCAATTTGTACTTAGGTTCTTTTTCTTTTGTACTTCAATTCGAACTAAATGACTCAGTTTGCTACATTGCATTTTAAGGTTTTTGATTGCATTGCCTACAATTGTATTTGAACTTAAAATCAAAGCATAGCACAATAGTATAGACTTTTTATTTTAAATAATGTTATTTAGTAGACTATTATTTACTATCATATTATCAAGTTGAATAATAGAATCAAAGGAGAAGTAGAGAGCATTAGGGAGGCTCTTCATTGAAAAAGAAAAGGTTAACATGGTATTAATGAATAAATTGGAGTAAATAAAAGGTCAAAAGCTAATTCCAAAAATAAAAGAATGTATACATTGCTATAATTAGAGGAAAGGAAAGACCCAAGAAATTGAATAGATTCTGGTTGGATTTGGGTTAACATTTGCCTTTTTTCAACTGTATAATCTGTCTGTATTCCATTTTTGTACACACCTAAAAATAAACCATCAAATTAGGATGCAAAATCCTAGGATCAACTATGACCAGGGTAAGAACAAACTCAAGAAGAACACAAAGCACCAAAATTCAATCGGCTCTCCCATTCCTCCCACCTTTTCTGCTAACAGCCTCACACAACCTGCAAGGCAGTGTGTCGAGGCTCATTTCACGGGTGCTTGCATAGTTACCCAGCACACCACATCTTCTCCAAGCATGGTACTCTGCATAGGCTACTGGGTCATTGGCAAGGGCCTTTACATAAGAAGCCAATTCCACCAAGGAGCTGAATTTAGTCCCATCTATGATTGAATGTGGAGGGACAAAATCCCAGACATTGGGAGCACCGAAATAGATCGGCACTGCACCGGAGTCTAGCGCATAAAATAGCTTCTCTGTCACGTAACTCTCTGTCATGGTGTTTTCAATGGCGAGAACAAACTTGTAGTGAGACATGGCACAATGTAAATGGTCCCACCATTTCGGGGCGACGCTGGCATCATTGGCACACTCAGGGTAGAGAGATAGGGCCATGTCTCGGCCACCAACGTTGTTCAAGCACTTGCCAAATGAATGGTGAGGCAGCAAGCTCAGAAGCTGCTTGGCAAGCTGATTTCTTCGAGGAAGGCAGCGTGATGAAGACCAATATACAAGTGTATCCTTAAGACAAAGCAAGGAAATTAGTACAATATATCAAACCTGATGAAAGAACATATAGGAAAGCCATTTTTTTTTATCGGGATATCATTAACAGCGCAAGCATATAGGAAAGCTCAGCACTTACATTGTTCTTCAAAGAAGACACATGATAATTTCGACCATTATGAAAGAGTGCACCAGCATAGGTCGACTGAACATCATCTTTGGCATGATAACCAATAAATAAATCCTCTACCCCTGACCGTTTCCTGCCAGCCTCAAGATCCATGTATACACGAATCGGATCTCCAATGCGTCTCTGACAAACATAAGAAAAAAACCATAATGAAGCAAGCAAACAAGCGTTGTACCAATATATTATCAGGATAAAAGATTAAATTACTACAGAGGGCATGGAAATGTCCATTAACATATGTGAAGTTAATGTGGATAATGCTCAAGTGAAAACTGCAGATAGACTGCTCATTAGCTTGTCCAGCTAATGCTTGAGCATAATTAAGAGAGAGGAGTCTGCGTTGAGTATATAACATCTGTGGTTGTCAAGATGGCTTAGAATGTCATCCTAATGCTTTGCCTAGGTGCCTACTTCTGCACATATTACAAGTACTGCATTGGCCAGATTTATCACTACTTGTACATATATGACCCAAAAGACACAGATGATTATCAAAATGAAAATTAATTCTACGAAAAAGGTTTCCAGGTTACAACCACAACAACATAGATGCACACAAACAACAATATTGGTAGACAGAACTCACACAGTACAAACCATGAGAGGAATGACTACAATCATCATATCGAACACAAACAACAATACTAGCAGGCCCAGGAATGTTGCGGTGCGGAAAATGGTGCCTACCTACATTTTTTGGTGTTTATGGAAGGAAAAAAATGATAGAACCTTTGAGGACAAGGAGAGGTCGTTGGAGGATATTCTTTCCTTATTCTACAGTACTTTGTACTCTTGGACTGCGGTGGTTATCTTTCCTCTGTCGCTTAGCTTTAGTGATTTTCTTGTTCGTTTTATTCATTCTAGCTAGGTGCTTTTTTTTTGTATACTTCCTGTGTATTTAGGGGCGCCTTATACCTTTTAACGAGATTGGTTTATTACTAACAAAAAAAAAATGATACAAAGGCAATCAACTCAACAACTATCGAGAGCAAGGAGTCGACGTGTGTCTAAACTCTTGATCTCTATTGCACCCTCTAGCATCCAGATTTGAAATAGTGTCAGGCTTATAATTTTAGTACACCAGATTTTCTTTTTCTTATATCTCAGGTCCTGTTTTATGCCCACTTAAGTTGTAATCAGCCTTGTATGATTGCCATCCTTCACAACCAAAATTTCATGATGGTCTACTAAAGGTATATTCTTGGAGAAATACTACTAATGATTAAGTACGAAATTAATCAGCCCTTCCACAAATTGACTCAATTCTGCTGGTCCTGCTCCTTGCCTCCCTTGTACGCATGGCAAAAGTATGCTTTAAACATGAAAAGTCATTTGCCTACATGTTTACAAAAATTATTATATTTCAATAACAAAGTTAATAAAGGCAATCAATTACAAAATATTCCTTTATTGTTTACAACACAGTTTATTCTTATAAACTATTATAAGAATAAACTGTGTTGTAAACACAGTTTATTCTTACAACACAGTTTATTCTTACAAAATATTCCTTTATTGTTTACAACACAGTTTATTCTTATAAACGCCAAATAATGCAAAAACCTCCTAAAATGGCCTCCCTAGCAAGGTTGAAATTTTTTTTTACTCATGACTTAAAACTTATACAGCAGAATTAACATCAGTTATAATAACTTTAAAATTTAAAGCAAATAAAGCCTGTAGGTAAGAGAAGAAATACTACAAGGGGCTAGGTAGAACCAAAGGAAATAAACAATATTTAAAAGATATAATAAAACTACTGCTTTAATTATTGGTAAAATGCTTTAAAAGCTATAACTTTGGACAAGATAAATTCAAGGCACTTCTTTTGCACGTGGGATTTTCCTGCCAGCCTAAAACAACATATTACCAGAAGAACCTGGGTGAAACTCTGATTATCAGACGTCAAATCATAATAGCTATCTGAATATGCAAGATAGTAATCAATCCCTTGAACATCAAAGCTTTAAGAATGCAATCTAGGGGAGCCTTAAGTTTTCTTGCTAGAAGCTCACAACAAAAAAAAAAAAAAGGCAAATACTGCTAATATAAGTTTTAAAAGGTTACTTGTCATTGACTATGTATGTATCAGCAAACATTCTCCAGATATTTCAAAATATGTTTTAGGAAATTCCACTTCTAGGTCATAACTCATAAGTAGCTTCAAGAATTTTTTTTTTTTTTTAAAAAAAAACTTTTTTCTCTTGGCAATTAACTCATGCGTCCAACAGGAATAAATCCTGCAACATCACCCACCACCCATACTTGGGGGACAAAAACTCCATCAACGCAAAGGCCATCGCCTATAAGTAGCTTCAATATGAATTCCTTTGCTTTTGAAAGATCTTCCATTACTTGAAGTGTCTAGTAGGCATACATACCCATGTCTTGTGAGGGACAGCACCTCTAGTACAAAGCAAAGGATCTAGATCCAGGTATCAAAGCTTTTGCAATTTACATTATACTAAAATTTTGTGATTCCACGATCAATTGTAACTCTTCAGTCTTCTGTAAACCAATATGTGTAAGGATGCAATTCCTCTGGTCATTTAACCTCACTTAATAAGAGATCACCACCTTTAAAAAAAATCTGCAACTCATTATCCTTTGCGAAGTAGTAAAATCCAATCATATTACAGCCTTGCAACATAAAAATGGTAAAGCATAGCTCCAACAGAAGACCCGCCTCTATTCCAAGGGAAAAAGATCTTCTAAAAGCCCAAATAATAATGAGACCTACCATATTTATTTTCATAATTTAGTTTTTACATAGCTAACATGGAAGACGTTATGTCATTTCAGAATCAGAGAACAAATAAGTCTCTCAATAAGGTATTCTCTGATACTACAACCAAAAAATGCATAGCAAAATGCAGTGCTGTAATCTTCCCTTGATTTATTCCTCTGTCTGCCCAATGTAAAACCTTCCATTGCTTTTTTGCCTTAAAAATTTTGTTTCAGTAGGAGAAAAGTATATTTTTTTCTTATGTTAAAACATCCGATCCAAAAGCTTAAGCTGCCAGGTGGAGATGCTCTCAAGTCCAGAACACGAACTGATCTGGAATTTCTTAACACCCCTCTCAGGTCCACCCACAACCGAAACACAGAAAGAGACAACTGGCCCCAATGAATCCACCAGAATCAGACTAAAAATGATATAAGGATATCCGGGTTTGGCACATGGATTCAAAGAACAAAAAAAAAAAAACCGAACCTAAAAGCTTAAGTAGGTAGGTGAATACTCAAATTCCGGAATTTGATTCCCAATCGACTACCTCCATATGTAGATCACAAACGCAATAAACTAAAGATAGCAAGTAGTACTCGTCTAGAAGTCATATACGTAATGCCCCTCTTATTTGATACATACAGCAACCTAATCGCCTAACTCTAATCAAACAAAATTTACAACAGAAAAAAAAAAAAAAAAAAGGCCTTTATGAATGAAACTACCAAATCTAATTACTTGGGCTAGAAAGGGGAACAAAAGAGTACCAGAAGCGGAGGAGTAGTGGTCTCGAACAACAAGGCATCGGGCCTGTCAGCAAGAACAGAAGACTTGGTCCACAAACAGCTCAACCCGCAGCGGCACGAATACAAATTGTCCAAATTGTCAGGAATCCATGTCCACCCTTTCACCAAAACACTGACATGCTCCAGTTTCAGCTCAGGGCATTTAAGTCCAAGCTCTTGCAAAGAAGAAGACCCATTTGGCTGAACTGGGACCAACGCTTTGTTCTTCTCCTTGAACCGAGCGCAACCCACCTGAGAGTCCCACTTCCGGAAAGCGCCGATCAAATTGGTAAATGGGTCCGGCCCGGATTTGGTCTCCGACGAACCGGGACGGTTTATGGATTGTATGGAGCTCGATACGGATGGGAATTCGAGGAAACCGGAGAAGAAGAGGAGCAAGAGCGTGAAACCCAACATGACGGCCGCGGTGAAGATGTTGAGGGGCTTGAGCTTCAATGGCATGGTGGGCGCTGATCTCGCAGTTTGGGTACTCTCTTTCTCTCTCTTTTGAAGAGAGAGCAGAGAGATAGAAGAGAGATTCAGTCAACGGATTTGATACATGAGAATTCAATAGTGGTGACTCGGGTTTTAGACTTTTTTAGATCAGAAAGTTTTCTTCTTCTCTTGCGATCTCTGTCGCATTTGATGGATCAGAGAAGTTTCAACATTGTTGGGGATGTTTCGAGTACAGAATACGAGAGAGAGCCCCACTCTGAACCTACCCAAATTGATGGCGTTGGTTTGCGTTTTTAGAGAAAAGTCTCAGGTAGGTTCTGGGTCTACGTCGGTGACTTACGGTTACAGAGGCGATTAGTTCGGGTAAGAGTCTTGGTTAAGAAATTGACAATTTAAGAACCGACCCAACCCGACCCGCATGATTAGGGAGCCAAGTTTGTTAAAATTTAGGAAAAGGGTTAAATATATATTGGCTCTCCAAACTAACAATCATTTTTTGTTAACCTCCTAAAATGACAGTTTATATACATAGAAACATCAAACTATCTAATCTTTGTAAAATAGTCTCCTTCGTCTGTGTTGACTGTCAGTTTGAATGGAAAATCAACTTTGACTTTTTTTTTTTCAAAAATATCTTTATTTTGACTAAATTTTGCAAAATTTTTATTATTATTTAAATTTAAATTATTTTTATTATTAAATTTTATTTTTATTTTAAATTAAAGTAGGGATATTATTGGAAGAATGTAAAAAAAGTGGTACTGTTCCGTCCTAACTGACGGCTTAAGTGGACGGAGGGGGCTATTTTACAAGGATTAGATAGTTTGATGTATCCATGTGTATAAGCTGTCATTTTGGGAGCTAATAAAAAACGGTTCTTAGTTTTGGAGGCCAATATATATTTAACCCTTAAGAAAAGTTCACCTACTTTTCTTAAACTATCATCTAATTGATAATGTTCACCAAAACTTTAAATTGCAACAATGTTTCTCTAAACTATAAAAAATTATTAATGTCCCATAATAACAAAAATACCCTTAATGAAAAAAAAAAAAAAAAAAAACCACTAGCAAAGTGGCCAAGCCAGCCAGCCAGCCAGGCCCAAGGCCATGGCCTTGCCACCTCCCAAATGGCTAGGAGGTGGTTCAACCACCCATTTAATTTTTTGTTTTTAGGTGGTTGAATCATCTCATGGTCACTGTCAAATGATAATTTTTTCTTTTTTCTTTTTTATTTTTTATTTTTTATTTTTTATTTTTTATTATTTTTATATGGGATGGCCAAACTACACTCAGGCCAACTAAACTCCCAATTTGGCCAAAGGAGATGGCTCATCCCCCGCCCCCCGCATTTATTATTATTATTATTTAAGTTTTTATCTTTTCTCAAATTTACAGCGGTATTTTGTTCTTTTTTTTTTTTATTTTAAAAAAAATTATATATTTAGGGTTATTCTTGTCCTCCTGCTAGCCATGGAAGACATTAAAAATTTTTATAATTTGAAAAAAAATTGTAACAATTTAAATTTTTGTCAATAAACAACGAAAACACCTTTTTTAAAATGTTACCAAACATGCTCTTAGGATAATAAGAACAGTTTAGGAGAAGAGTAATTATATAGGGAAAATGCATTTTACCCCCCTAAAGTATACGTACTTTTGTAATTCTGCCTCCAAAGTTTAAAAAGTGACAATGTACCCCTTCAAAGTTTCAAAAATTCTTAATGTCACCACTCCGTCAAGTTTTTCCGTCATTTTTGACGGATTTAGATCACGTACGCGGCACGTGGGGGTTTTGGGGGTGAAAAGACTAAAATGCCCTTGATCAAATTAAAATTTTTTTTTTTTTTTTAAAAAAAAAACCTGGGTGGCTGTAGCCACCCCATTGGCCATTTGGGGTGGGCCGGCCACCCCCATTTGGGCCCTTGGGGGTGGCCGAACCACCCCCATTCCGGCCAGATGGGGTGGTTGGCCACCCCCGTGGCCAAATCGGGGTGGCCCGAGCCACCCCCAAACCCATTGGGTTGTTTCGGCCATCCCCATTTGGCCCTTGGGGTGGTCGAACCACCCCCATGGGCCATGGGGTGGTTCTGGCCATATGGGGTGGTTCGGCCACTCCCGAACCACCCCCGTGGCCAAATCGGGTGCCCGAGCCACCCCCAAACCCATTGGGGTGGTTTCGCCACCCCCATTTGGGCAATTGGGGTGGTCGAACCACCTCCATGGGCTATGGGGTGGCTCGCCACCCCCATTCCGGACAGATGGGGTGGTTCGCCACCCCCGTGGCCAAATCGGGTGGCCCGAGCCACCCCCAAACCCATTGGGGGTGGTTTCGGCCACCCTCATTTGGGCTTTGGGGGTGGTCGAACCACCCCCACAGGCCATGGGGTGGCTTGCCACCACATTCCGGCCCATGGGGTGGTTTGGCTACCCCAAGGCCAAAATGGGGGTTGCCGGCCACCCCAAATGACCAATGGGGTGGCTACGGCCACCCAAATTTCTTTTTTTTTTTTTTTTTTTATCCTAATTATTTATTTTTTAATATATATTAATATAATATATAATATAATATATATAATATATTATAATATATATATATATTGGAAAATACCAAAATGCCCTTAATTCCGTCAGTGAAAGACGGTTGAAAGTGACGGAGTAGCGACATTGAAAATTATTGGAACTTTGAGGGGGTACATTTTCACTTTTTAAACTTTAGAGGCGGAATTACAAAAGTGAGTATACTTTAGGGGGGTAAAATGCATTTTCCCCAATTATATATGTTATTTTATGTCCACTTAAAATTGATGTGGCTTTTAAAATTACTATTGAATCAAAATCTAATACTAGTCTATCAAAAATCTACATCAATTTTAGGTGAACACAAAAAAGATATAAAGTGACATGTATCATTACGATGAAGATTTATTCAAAATCTATCGAGCCTCTATTTCTCTTCTTGTTGTTAATCATCGACTGTTTCAAAACCTTAAACCGATAAAAGATTATGAATTTAATTATTTAATTTAATGTTCTAATATTTCTCCTTATGTGTCGGCTCAAATTTTCATTTAACAAGTGATGTCCAACATATAAATTATTAAATTGAAATGAGAGATGAATAATAAAGACAAGATTTGAACTAAAGACCTTTAACTTTGATATCATATTAAATCACTATTTATTTAAAAAACTTAAGCTAATAAAAACAGATGAATTTAATTATTTAATTTAATATTTTAACACCTTTACCAAATTATTTAAGAAAATAAAAATAGCTACGATCTAACTGCAATTGGACATGAATCATTTAAGCAAATAAACATTGATTTGGTCTTCCTGTAGATGTACATGAACCCTTTTTCCTCCATGATAGAGGTTAATATGAATAAAGAAATGCTTGTGCATCTTTTAGAGGTCCTTCTAAAATTTTTTTTAATTTTTTTAATCAAATTGGGGCCCACCTCTCAATGAAAGGTGAGCCCTAATTTGATTAAAAAAAAAAAAAAATCCTAGAATGACCCCTAGAAGGACCCTAGAAGATATTCTAGCAAACCTCATATGAATAAGTACAACACATTCGAGTACCCTTCTCCCCCACTTTTTTTTTTCTTTTGTAATACAGATAAGATTGTGTAAAAGTCGCAAAATAATGGTATATGAATTCTCTTATTTCCCTCCGTTTGACCTTTGCTCCATCAAACACAGATTTATATTCAGAAGATAGGACCAGCTGCAAGGATCTCCTCAGTCAGCTTGTTATCCTCTCCAATCTTGTAACTCAGGAATCCCTCAAAATTCTTCTTGAACAGACCCCCTAGCTTTAATAATGCGTCCTTGTAGGCATCCTGGTCAGACCACTGCAATTCAAGAGGATCGTGTACCTCGTTAAAACAAATCAAGATAAGCAGCAGCATATAAATATATAATTCGTGGAACGAAAGAGCCAACTAACAGTATTTATTGGACTCAGGATTTCTGAAGGCACGCCCTCAATTTCAGTAGGGATCTCGAGTCCAAACACTTCAGTCTTCTTGTAGCTTGCTTCCAGAAGGGTCCCCGAGTGAATGGCATCAATGATCTTCCGGGTATAAGCTAGCTTAATACGATTACCTGATCCGTAGCTGCAGAAGAAGTAGATTTCAAAATTTACTCAATAAATGAAATGCATGGGGATGGGGAAGATTTTGTGTGTTGTTTATTGTTGGGAATTGGGCCGACAAAGGTTAAAACTCTGACGTAGTGCATTCTAATTTCCTTCTCAAACGCCATACTATAACTTAAACTACCGGCAGGCTCTCTCTTGTGGGATGGACCTCCAATGAGACCCCCAAGGGCCATGGCCCCCGTCTTTTAAAAAATTTCTTACTAACGTAGTTTGATTAAATAAAAAATGAGCCCAAAATTGTAGGCTTGTACCATGGCCTTGGTCAGTTAGTCTCATCCGATAAGAATTCCTGGTTCCATCCCTGCTTGTGCTTACATTCTTTTTATTTTGCAGGGCTGGACCAATCCAGTATTTGGCATTAGGAAACCGTTCCAACATTAATAATATATCATACCTCCCACCTGACCAGCCAGTGTTAACAAGCCAACCGGTAGCTCCATGAGCTTGCATCTTTTCTGCCAGCATTGCTGCATACTTTGTGGGATGCAACATTATAAATGCTGCACCAAAGCAGGCTGAGAATGTAGCCTGTGGCTCCTTGATACCTTCCTCTGTCCCAGCCACCTATTTTCACACGCAAAGTTCCACCAACAAAATTATGTTTAGTCCCATATATTGGCAGCCTTGATAGCCTCGTCAAATAGCAAAAACCTAAGCAAAATGCAATCTACTCGAGTGTATCTGAAAGAAAACATGAGGTTTATTAAGTACCAGAGCAGTGTATCCACTGATAAAATGGTACATGGTCTGAGCCAAGCTTAGCTTGCTGACTGGTGGAAGCACACCAAACGCATCACAGGCTAGAAGGATGACATTCTTTGGATGGGGTCCAACACACGGAATTTTAGCATTAGGGATGTACTCTATAGGATAAGCTGCACGAGTGTTCTCTGAAACAAACGTAAGTTGAATCAGGATGAAATGATTACTGGTTTTGTATCATTAGTACATGGAGGTAAAAACCCACATTTGATTCGTATGATATACACATCGATCATTGAATTTGTTCCATGTCTTGGTGATTAAACCTAAGAGAAATGCTACATATACTTCTAAGTGTTTACTCTTTGATGTGACAATGAAAATTACCATTGATGTGAAATAAACAGATTCAGGTGGGAATAAGCAAAACAAACACAACAGAGAAAGAACAATTGACAGAACTAAGTCATGCCACTTTCTTGATTAGTTGGTTCCAATTTTCTCTAATATAGATTTCTTTACCTGTAACAGATTTGTCTGAGTAGTCCACTTCTCGAGTATGCTCATCAAACACAACATTCTCTAACACTGCCAAAGACAAGCAATCATAGAAAAGAACAAGCTAGTAAGCAAAATGCACATTCATTTGATAAATCAATATAAAATTTCAATACAAAATGAGCCCAATATTTACCAGTTCCAAACTTGATAGCATTCCAAATGTCAGGCTCCTTGTCCTGTGATAAATCAATGCACTTAGCATAGCAACCACCTTCAATGTTTGACACACCATTCTCACTCCAGCAATGCTCATCATCTCCAATCAAATACCTATTATGATCTGTAGACAGAGTCGTCTTCCCAGTACCTAATGCAGACATAAACAGATGATATCATTGATAACAGAGTGAAGATGTTCTCAAATTATGTAAAGGGTGCGATGATAGTATACCAGATAAGCCAAAGAAAAGGGCAACATCACCATCTTTGCCCACATTGCAACCAGAGTGAAGGGAGAGGACATGACGCTGAGGCATGAGATAGTGCATTACGCTGAAGAGACCTTTCTTCATTTCCCCTGCATACTGAGTGCCAAGGATGACCATTTCCCTCCTGCCAAGATTCAGGTCTATGCTGGTAGAGGAAGTCATGTAGTGGGTGTAACGATTACATGGGAACTGCCCAGCATTGTATATTGTGAAATCCGGAGTACCAAAATTCTCCAGCTCTTCTGGAGTGGGTCGAATACACCTGTCACCCACAACCCACCCGGTTATTGTTTGTGCATGCAATAAAGCTAATGCAGACATAAATGAAAGGACACTTACATGTTGTGCATAAACAAAGAATGGTAAGCTCTGGCAGATACGATTCGGACTTTGATACGGTATTCTGGGTCCCAGTTCAAAAACTGATCATTCACATATACCTGAAACACAAATTTCAGCCTCATTATTCTTCCCAAATTTGTACAAATGATGAAAATTAATTATGTTTGTTAATGTGTTTTTTGTGGTGTTTTTTGTTTTTGATTTAAAATAATGCTCTTATATGACATAACGGTGAAAACTGATTTTGCTTTAAAAAGAGAAAACAAAAGACAGAAAAGACAAATTTGAACAAAATAAGTGAGGAAAAAGGACAAAAGTAGTTTTCATGTCAACATTTTGAAATTAAGTAATGCTATATACCAAAAACATCCTTGTACGTTAACTATTCTATAATTGGAAGATCGAAGAGCTCTTGCTTGAATTTTGGAACACAGAAACCAAGTTACAGACTATTTAAAAGTTCAAGAAAGAACAGCTGGACAAAGAAATGTCCATGTGCCAAGTGGAGAAATAAAAAAGATACAGATGGGTCAGTCGACTCAGTCTAACCTCGTCAACAATTGGTGTGTCAACTTCTTAATTAGCACGACTCTCATGTACTCTAGTAATACACATTTCTTATTTTCATATAAGAGTGACAATTTGGTTCATAGGCCGGGTTCGTATTGTACCAAATCATGGGTATATAATTATGTGGGTCTATGACTCTATACAAATATGACTCATTTAATTAATTGTATCAAATCCTTCAATCCTTTGACATCTAAAAAAGAGAAAGAAACGTCTTAAAGTAAGTCTAATAAATCATTAGATACTTGCTAACAATTTGAGTATCCTTAAAATTTATTTGGACAAGTAAGTCTTAATGGACTCTCACAATTGATGAAGATCCCACTCGAATAAAGAAACAGTACTTTTCATGGTGGATTGAGATCCCAACAATTTTTCTGCTTGGATTAAAAACCATTTGGGCAAAAATGTGAGAGACTTCGTATAAAACCTATCTACCCGAACAAATATCAAAAAAGCCTAAAGCCATGGTACCGATATGTTCTCTAGGATGAAGCCTAGGGAATGTATGCATATCCCTTAGATTTAGGAATGGATAAAGCATCCACAAAAACTAAAACATTGAAGGAAAATTGATTTGAGTTAATAAATAAATATATACATCCACCATTCACTAAAAAATATGCATTTTTAAACTGTCAAAGCTCATAACCAGCTCAGTGACACGTCCACCACAAGACCATGCATATTTGAAAGTACGACTTGAGGTTAGGCAAGTTATGACTTTATAATAAAAAAAATTTGGTATTTATACCATCTGTTACCAAAACTTCACGTAAGTGCTTTAAACTTATTATATTTTGATGAATGATTCAATGTTTTGACCCCAAAAAAGAAAAAAACAAAAAGAAAAAGAAAAAGGAAGGGAATGATTCAAATACCTTATCCAACGAGTTCAAGTAATCGACTGCTCGTTCTCTGTTAACCAGGAAAGTCTGTTCATCCATTTCGATGTTAGGTGAGCCCCTAGCAAGGTCAAGGACAGCCATAAAGTCAACTTTAAAGAGAAAAAAATCAATAATATTACGTTGGTTGATGTGATATGTTTTAAGTAATTTTTTTTTTAAAAAAAAAATGTCACATTTTGGCCAATATAAAATCCACATGAAAAATTGCATTGCTCTAAAGAGATAAATTAATAGCAAAAAAAGGAAGGAAGAAGGATGTAATAATATTAGCATGCAGAGTCACTTACTTTCCCCACCAAAGCTCATCTTCAGATGTTTTCTCCTTCACTACTCGTTTGTCTCTCGGCGCCCGACCCGTCTTTGCTCCGGATAGAGTTGCTAAAGCACCGGCCCATGTTATAAATGATCCTTTCTCATACCTGATAGCTTGCTCGTACAGTTCTGTACAACATAGTTTACATTAGATTTTGGATTAATTAGCCTTAAGAGTAATTATGTAGTGTCGAGAGTACTATTACAGTTTTTATTACAAATTACCCTAAGTCTATGTGATACAACGTAAGTCACTAAAACATGGATGGTTATATAATTGTCCACTACTTGACATTTACTATGCGTAAAAATTGAAATAATAGTTCACGTGAAATGAACTTATATCATTAACCATTAAAATGTGGACTGACATGACGATCCACATGACACTTACTTTTATAAAATATAAATTATTACATTAATTTTTAAAAAAATTATAGTAAAATTTGCGGTACCCAAATATTTTCCATAAGTCTAATGGTTGGTTTTATCTTAAGCAATAAATTTTGCTATTGGGTGCAAATGGTCCAGCCGATTGATTTGCATTATTACATATCGAAAAAGAAAACTGCTAGTCTTTTCAAAATTTTTCTCTCAAAATAATGTGTCATCATTTCGTGTGATCTATTATTTTAGTAAATAGAGACATAAGTAATGAGATGGTGACACATCACTTAAGAACCAAATTTTTAAGAAACCTATACGTTTGGCAAAGCATTCTTCCATTTTTTTCATAAAAAAGTCAACTTTATTTTTACACATTACCATATACATTTCTTTACTTTTCTTTCACAAAGAAATTCAAAACTTCATTATACTTTATATTACATTAATATTTCTTATTTAAGAAATTTTATACACTATACTTTTATTTCATTTTTATTTTATTTTACTGATGCGGCACATCAATAAAGTAAAATAAAAGCGTGGTTCTTTTTTATTAGACTTCTAAAAATATAAAATAGATATAATTAAGTGTAATGAAAATGAGAGAGATCGAATATGAATTATAATTACCAGCAGGAGAAAGATTGTAAAGGACGTGCGTGAACTTGAGCGCACTATCACTGATGGCCAGGGACTGCAGGGAGGGAGTGTAGTGATGCTCAACTTTGGTGGGCCCTCGCGGGCTTTCTGCCTTCCTTGCTGGGTCCCCTCTCACCAACTTTGGCCCCGTCTCCCTCGTCAGCGACGCCAGCGAAGCACTTAAAAAAAAAAAAAAACACACACACCAAAATAAGCAATTAAACCGCCGTACAGTTACGAATTTACCACATCCAAGCAATTAGCTTTGTCAACCACTCGTTTCCTTATCTTTCGTTGAGTAGAATCAAATCCAACAATCTAAATAAATTAGTTTTATTATTACATATATCCTTCTTCCTTCCTTAATTTTCTTGCGTAGGAAAAATTAGTTTGTTTTTTTTTTTAATTAAATTTTTAGATTGAACCATGTACGTCGTGTTATATTATGGTTTTGTTAGAATGGTAATTTGTTGATAGCTGACCTAATGGATTGGAGTTGCTGGTTCCGGCGTTCATCTTCGGACATAGTGGCAAAGGCTCCCTGAGCTCCTCTGATCGGAGTCGTCGGCGCCGACCTCTTTTTCTGAAGGGAGTGGAGCTCGTCGATCGTCTGAGCTCTCACCGGAGGCGTGCTGTCGTCGTGGCACACCTCCCTTGTCTGGTGCCCGGGCATTTGGATCTTCGCCAGCCCGTTATCACGTCCGTTGTTCTCCATCTTTTTCTGTCTACGTGGCAATGAAGATTGAAGATAGACAAAAATTCAAAAATATTTATTATTCTCGACGAAAGCCAGAGAAAGAGATAACCGGAACTTTTTAACGGTTACAGTTTACGAGAAAGAGATGGAGTTCCAATGTGTGAGGAGCGCAGGGGTCGCTTTTATAGTCTTCATTCCAACACCGAAGCTTAACTCGGGTTTAGCGCTTAACCGTGGTTAACAAAGACATATTGGAATTTGGAAAGTTGGAACGCGAAATACACGCGGGAAATGTTCAAGGCACTATCTATTTTCTTACAACAAAAATAGTCAGAGACACGTAAGCAACTTAATTTCAAAAGTTTTATTATTATGATTATTATTCTATGTTAGTAAAGAAGGAATTACGAATTAAATAAATCAATGAATTAAGTCGCACGTTTTAGGTGTAAGACTTAGAATCAAATTAGATTAAGTGGTGATTATTTTATTTAATCATATATTAAATAACTATTCCTTTTGGAGTACATAATCTATTGGTCTTACTTGCTATCCGTACTCATAGTTCTCTCTAGATACGTGTCATTTGCAAGCTATCATATACGTTGTACGCAAAAGTTTTTTTTATTTAAAAAAAAATGTTTTTAAAAAGAAAAATGCTTGTTCATCTTTCAACATTTTTGTTTGTTTTTTTATTTATAATTTTTTTTCTTTTATTTTGTTTTTTTTTTTTAAAAAAAAAGAAATTGATATGAATGTATTATAGAGACAAAAATATTGAGAGATAAACACTTAAAAATGTTGAATAGTATTTTTCTATTGGTAAGAATGACACATTAGTACCTAATTTAATTGAGGAAGACTCTTATTTAAAAAAACACAAACAAAAGAAAAGGTACAATTGAAACAACCCACTTCCGTGTTCGTGTAATTGAACGTGCGATGAGCATTTGAGTAATGAAAAAGAAAATTAAATTAAGAAAATAAAGAAATTTTAGGGCAGTATAATAAATTTGGAAATTCCTAGGCCTCCATAGTACGGTAATATGAATAATCTTGACAAACAGTTTGAGAAAATTATACTTTAATTTGATCTTCCTTTCATTAATGCATGCACGTATACTAGAGTGCGTTATACAGGCTTACAAGAAATATTGGAATAAAAATACTATCATGCTTATACTTATCCTTACGACTCCTAATAATATATAACCTTAATCTTAATAAAACTCCATCTAACAATGAGATAATAGTCTTACGTTCATCTAATTTTTTCTTTATCATCTTTATATTCCTCACGTTGGAGTTTATGCTTCATATATTTTGTATTCTCCTAATATTCTTTGATATGTTCAATTTATTTATTATTATTTTTTTATTTAAAATTAATCTAAATATGGATTAAGCATGTCACGTCAGTTAAGTATGTTGTGAGAATGCAAAATATAATTTTTCCTAAATTTATCTGATTTTTTATCCTAATTTATGCTTTCTTTCTTTTGCAAAAACCATAATAGTGTAGCGCACGTACGGTGGGGATGAAACCATATTAAAGCAACACATACTAAATATAAAAAAATTGATTTAGAAATGAATTAAGATCTTATCATCATAATCAGCACCAGCGAAGCCACCATGTTGGTGAACTAAATAATGGAATAGATGGTCAAAGAAGACAGCCACTTGGCCCATTTTCTATCCCGGAGATTGCTCATTTTTTTGGATTATCTTCCGACTTTTTAATGTCTGTTTTATGATCACCGCCACCAAAATATATTTTTGAATAAAAAGATGGAAGTGTTACTATCTCATTGCCTAGTGCTATATATGTCTGTTTCTTGGAAAGTAAAGAACATTAATGGCAGAAGAAGTACCTATCCCTGCAACAAGGGATCCGGATCCCCTCCAGTTGAACTCAACTGGAGGGGAGCCGGTTATTGACAAAAGTGGGGGTAAAATTGTAATTTCATAAAATTTTTTTTGTGAAATTACAATTTTGCCCCCACTTTTTTCAATAACCGGCTCCCCTCCGGTTGAACTCAACGGGAGGGGATCCTAATTCTGCAACAAGTAACCCCAAAATAACATCTTGATCATAAAATGGTCAATCTTCATTTCACTTGAAATTGAGAGGCCGGAATCTATTCTCTGCTGGTAGAGGTTAAGCTCTTTTATCTCATTATACCTATATATGATATATCATATGTGATCCAATTTTTACCAAGCTTTTTAGGCCCAATATTGAAGGCATGTACATCTAAGTCCAACACTTTGGACCAATTCACATACTAAGTCCATACTTATGGTAAGGGTGTTACAAGTACTCTTCAGTCTCTTCCCCCCTTTATAAAAATTATATATCCAAGATTTATTAAGACTCTTTATCTAACCATCATAACAACACGCTTAGAGAAAAAGTCTTACTTGCTTAAGCATGTCCTGAGCTTTGCCTGTCCAATTAATGAGATTTCACTGACAGACAGACTCGCCCAGTGCAAGGAATCAAGAACGTCCTCTCGATCTACCATGTCGAACGCCCAATAAATGTCCTACATATGCGGGCACTTTGCCTCAAGCCTTGGAGAGAACTCTGACAAATGCTAGATGAAGTTCAATGTGTTGGATTAGCGGGTCCTCACATAGGGCTGTGAAACTCTCCCTTTCCCTCTCCTGGGGGAGGGTGGGGGAACTTGATTTGTAACTTGATTTGGTTGTGGGTTATGCCATGTTTTTTTAAAAAATAGAAACATGGCAAATAATCCAACTCCAAATCAACTTCCAAACCTTCCCCAGGGAAACCTTGGATTTTATACAAGTATCTTGGCTATTCTCATCACACTAAGTCTTATATAAATACTAAGATGAAAGCATATTTACATGAATCAACCAAATGCAATTGATGTGACTCATGCAAAATTGGGATGAGTGGATGAGTTGGAATGATATGCCATGAAATGGGGTTGCGCGTTAAGGCTGGTGGTGTATGACCAAGGGATAAAGAGAGGAAGCCAGTGGGACATGGGTATCATATCCATCAATACAAGAAGGCCTCAAAAAAAAAAAAAGGGCCTACATAATTCACAAGAATTTCTATGTTTGTCCTCCACGTTCAACAGATATATAATATATATAGCAATTGGAAAGCAACGTTACTATTATTTCCGATTTGATAGGGTCGCATTCAATGATTTTCATTTCTTGGAATTTTTTTGCCCGAATTTATGGATTGGGAGAAGCAATCTTGGGACTTGAGTTGCCGAGATAGGTGAGCGTTACACTTCAGGCTGCCTTGACACTTTGAGGCCTCGAGAATCACTCTTTTATTCTCTGTCCAAATTTTCTAAAATTCGAGTAGAAAAATACAATAAAATCCTAATATTACATTTGAGGGTTTTAACCGGCATTCGAACGAATACTCAATTTATAGACGAAAAAAAAAAGAGGTAATCCTCTTCTCCTTTGGAAATTTTGATAATTGATTTTTGCATAATAAATTGAGAATCGCTAAATTTATGTCGTAAGTGGTCATAAATCACACTTTTTTACTCCAACCCATCTCGATCATTTGTCACATATTAATATGTGAAATGTGAAAAATTCAAATTTTAATATAAGACCCACAGCCACCGTGGGTTGCTTCTTCTTCTTCTTCTTCTTTCTTTTTGTTTTTTTTTTGTTTTTTTTTTTTTTTTTGAGTTTATAAGGGTATTTTTATCATTTTGAAAAAAAAAAAAAAGGCATTTTTGTCTTATTAGACAAAAATGGTACATTGCAATTTTCTAATAATTTTTAGTAACACATTATTTCAATTGAAAGTTTAGAAAGACATTACAAATCACATGGTAGTTCGAGAGAGTTTATGTTCTTTTTTTTTTTTTTTTAAGTGGCTAACATTAGAAATCACTTAAAATACATTACGTCAATCGATGTAAAATAAATATACTAAATAAGTGTAAAAAGTGGAATTACTTTTTTTTTTTTTTGAAGGTGCAATGATTTTATTTTGAGAAATATAATTTGAAGTGCATACTCTCTGACTTAGAAGTAAAAATCACAATTAGATTTAATGTTAGAGAATGTGAACTTTTGTGAGTGTGGCCCATAAGAGTGGGAGAGAGAGAGAGAGAGAGAGAGAGAGAGAGAGAGAGAGAGAGTGTGTGTATAACATTTTTCTTATATTTTTGTACTAGACTATTATGGTTGAATGCAATAGTTGGGCTTGTGTCGTGTTGCCATTTCATAGCCAACTAAAGGCCCACATTTAAGATATGTGGTAGCCCAGCTTCTTGTCAGCCCTCGGCTTGGGCCTATAAGACTTCCATATATTTTAGTGAAAACTGTGGCCGTCACTTGGCTTAATTTGTGAAGTTTTTTTTGGCGTTGTAGCAGGGATTTGAGATTAAAAAGAAAAACACTAGGAAAGAGATTAGGGCTACCTAGACTTATGATCCTGATCTAAATTAGATTGCCACAACTTTATGGAGAGGTTTGAGCACAGGACCAAAAAAGAAAAAAAGCTTTTGCCTTTTGAAGTTTCACTTGAACAAATTTGTGATAATAATTTCGCTCGAGAGGTCGAGTGAGTTGCTATTATTTCAATAAAATTTCTATTCAATTACAATAAGGACGATCTAACCACTCAATTGTTGTTACTCTTTGCTGGGAAATATTTCCTTTTAGTTAGCTCATTCGCATGAACTCTGTTGGTGACCAACAATGAAATCATTAGGCTTCAATCTCAACAATAATAATGATCTCAGGTCGCAGTCATAATCTTGGTCTCGGTCATGGTCATGGTCATGGTCTCAGCTTTCGACTCAGTCTCGACTTGAATTATGATATCAACTTCGTCTCAGTCTCGGCTTCCACGGTCTCAGTCTTGGTTTATTACATGGCCTTAGTTTCAATTTTGGCAGTATTATCATTTTCAACCAACTTACAGAATTATAGCGTGGTAGAATTGTCGTTGAAGTTAAATAAACTTTAATGAGTTATATTCCAAGGATGAGTACTTAGAAGATAACTATTGATTCCGGGAATTCGGGGATGAGGTTTTATCATTTTATCAGATCAAGAGGAGTCATATTCGGTGACTTCATATCAAGATAAATCTTATTTGGAGACTTTAAATCAAGATGAATCTTATTCAAACTCAATTGATAAATTAGACTCAAAGTCTGCCAGAAGAGTAAGACGAGAATCAAAGTTTAACACTTATAAATAGTAAACCTTGCTGCATAACAAAGGTACGTGAAAAATATACTACGAGGATTCCAGTCTCTAAGATTTATAAACCAGAAAACTAACTTAGGCATCGGAGTGAGACCAGCTTGCACCCCCAGCAAGCTCATTTGACTAATTTCTTGTTTTGCAGATTTTGGAAGTGTGACGCCGTTCATCATACTGAAAACTGTACCAACACTCTTCAATTTTATCAATAAAACACTCTTAATTAGAAAAATAAAAATCAATAAAACACTCTTGAGAGTTGAGAGAGATTTTTTTTTTTTAAAAAAAAAAACCTATTTCTTATAATTTTTAGAGTTTTCTAAAATTTATTAAAAAGTTAGAAGTGGCTGGCCAATTAGCAAATAACGTGTCAAGCGATAGCCATATGGCATTAATTAATTAGTTTTATTTAGCACACTGTTAATTAAGTTGACAAAATGGCCTATTTGAAATTAGAGAAAAACTTAAAAACTTAATTAATTGTTGAAATTGAAAATTTAGAAATTAAATTAAAATCACATAAAAACCGAAAGACTGAATTTAATTTTTCCATTGTATAAATTGCATTTCCTATACTGGTTCCTAAGCAAATGGAGAGTTTAATTCTTCGTAAAAACCACTCTCCTTTTGTATGCAATAGCCCTCCTGAGGAGATTTTGATAGCATCCACAAAGGTGCATGCGATTCAGTTTTTGATTATTTTGTATTTATCAAAAGTTGATGAAACGGAAGAGAAGTTCATTCCTATTTCTAGCCAGCTAGGGGATCGAATATATTTATGTTTTGAACTCAAGACCTAAAACACACATAGATGATGCTTTAACTATCACCAAGCTAGGCATTGGACATCATTGATAACATGTAATTAATGTTGTTCATTAATGTCAACTTCCTAGACTAGTCCCCACCATGCAAAGGCAAAATTGTCAAAATATTAACTAAATATCTAAATTAAATTTATATATTCGTATCAATTTATACTTTTAGAATAACTAATGATTTAACATCATATCACAATAGATGTTGTAAATTCGAATCAAACCTTGACTCCTGTAGTTTACCCACATTGAGTTGAAATATTTCATTAATTAAATTCATTTATTCCTATGGCCTATGGGCTACAAACTTTCAATGGTTAATTAGAATAGCACATAGTAATCATCAATGCTACAAAGCCTACAATCATGGTCACACATATAATGGTGATGACTCATTGTTCATGTTTTACTTTTAGTTGAACTAAACTAAAGTTCTATTTGTTTCGATGTAAAATGTTTTCCGTCGAAAATAAAAAAATGATTTTTTGAAAATATTTTTCGGCGTTTGGTTCGTACGAAAAATGAACGACAATGGAAAACGGCTTCCAACAACCTCCAGCAATACCGTGATGGATTGCGGAAACTTGCGATGGTGCCAACCGATGACCGACAGCAGATTTCTTTGGCAACGGAGAATGAACTGCGAAAGAGAGTGCGTGCAAGAATGAAAAACTCAAATTCAGAAAATAGTTTACGATGTTAAAAAAAAAAAAAACTTACGGAAATTAAAAAAAATTTGACTACAATTTTCGGTCGTATCAAACACCAAAAAATAGGAATCAAAAATCATTTTTCAAAAAAGATTTACGTCGAAACAATCGGAGCTTTTAATATATACTAGCCAATATTGGAATTTCATTATAGTTCCTACATGGTGTCTTTTGATTGAAGGCTTTTAGTTTCATTTGGTAGAACCAAATGGCCAGCTAAGTTTTTCGTGTCCTTATTTCATTCCCTGCTCCAAGCATGCAGGTGAGACCTGCACCAGTAAAGCATTAACACTAGAAAGAATATAAACACGCGTGACACGACTGAATGTCTGAAATCATACTCCAAGGTTGTATTCCTGCGAGGAACTGCTTAACAGATTTCGAGAAAGATCACGCAAACAAAGCATTTAAAAACAAGATGGAACCCTCGTGTTCACCTCCCAGAAATCTATACATTTTTCTAACCACATTTACACCAAACACAATGTCCTGAGTGGTTGAAAAGTAGCCTTAATTTGTGCACGAAATTCAAACTACTCCTTTCTTGGATAGTGTTTGAAAAAAAAAAAAAATAAGGAGGGCCATAGCCCTAGAAAATATTGTTGGGAGCAAGTTGTGCAGCTATCTTGGAATGCACACCAATCATGCCACTGATTTAGAAAGGAGAAAAATTCAAGCAAAAGATTGTCTCATTTGAAAACCCTAATTGCATTATGTTAACACAAAGGTGAGAACTATTAGACACGAGTCCAATTATCAGTTGGACATCTGCTCTAGCTTGTCTTTCTTTTATTTTAAAGTACAATGGAGATCATAGATAAAGCTAATGTTCTTGCAGGCAATCTTCAGCATTCCGGCAAGACTGTTTGGTTTGATTTGTTATTATGAATATCGATTTTAGGGTTTTGTATTTGATAATTGGACTGCGCGCGCAAGTACTTGTATAATTTTTCTTGTGTTTTGCAGTTTTTCTTTTTACCCTACATTAATTATTTCTTATTTTGATCATGAATCTATGATCGAGGCAACATATCAATCAATTTTTTTCTCAAGCAACCACATGAAGTAACTTGAAATCGAAATCATAAACAACACGGGTATTATACGCAATAAGCGCGTTGATTTTAATTTATTAATGTTCATAGCAAATTAAATGATTTTATAATTTTGTAACTAGCTTTTTGGAGTGTTACATGCTATCTTATTAACTTCGATTCATCTTTTCTCCAAATATCATACTTTAAAAATTAATTATATTTGTGTTCTATAAATTTACTTATTTAATTTCTGTTATATAATCATATGCCTAAACCTTATTGAATTAAGTTAGCATGTTATATCAAATTAAGTCTCACTTAATAGTTTCGCACATGCTTATCTCCCTAAGAGTAAATATAGTCCATACTTCATTTTCTTGAGTGTCAATTCCTTGTCCCTTTTCCCTATATTGCTTAGAAAAAAAAAAAAAAGTGTCAATTCCTTGACGTTGGAATGTTATGTTTTTCAGTTAGAGAGGGGCAATTATGATTAAAATTACTATTTTCTATCAGTCAAATCAGTAGTTAAAAATCAGAAAGTTCCATATCCTGAAATGTGAGTATATTTCTTCTCCACGACCGTCTCAATAAAGTTGTGGCAAACACAAGCCCTGAAATCTTCGTAGGCAATCTCTATCACATCTTATACGCCCCACCTCTTCCCACCTTATCTCTTTCTTGACTGTACCTTTCACTTTCTGAGAAGCAGTATACCGTGGCACTTCTCACCACCACTGGATTGGGACAGCAACAGTCTTATTGGTTAAAATTGTTACAAGATTTTTTTAGTGTCAAAATTCTGCATATTGATTATTGAAAAGGGCATCCAGACAAGTAAGAGAATCAAAGGAACATTGATAGTTTGATACCCTTATTTGATTTCAGCCGCTAGTTGATGTCATTGTCTTGCTTATTTGTCAGCATCCATCGAGGCAAATCCTCCTAAGCCCAGCACCATTAAACTAATTAATACTTCATTTGCTAAGTAATTTTGTATAACCCAAAGCTTTTTGGACAAGACTAAAGGAAAATTTTCAAAATCAATAATGAAATTCGCCTAATGACCCCTAATAATACCTTGGTGGGGGGGGGGGGGGGGGACCAATCAATTAAAAATTGAACCAACAATCAATTAAAAATTCCTCGTCAGCGGCGTTCGAACGTAATTCAACCGAGTTTGCAATCGAACATCTCGACTTAACTACAATCTTCAACCTATTTGAACAAAGTCCACTCGAGCTTCTCGAAAGTCATCTTTTAGCTTTACTTGTTTGGATAAGCTCGAACCAACTCTTCCAATTGATCCATTCTGAAACTCCTCTTTGGTTTAATGAAATATGCTCGTTCAGACATATACCGACTGAGTATTCCAACCAAGTGTATGGGAAGTCTTCCTTTTATGTTCTGAAGATGCTTGTTCGGTCCATATACGAATGGCCATTCTAACCGAGTGTCTTGGCAATTGAAAACCTAACATTCTTGTTATAACATGCTCGTTTGGACTCCCAATAATCAAGAATCTAAGAGTATAACAACAATTTTCTTTAAATATTTTTTCAATATAAGGAATCAAATTACTTTTTGTTTCATTATTCAAATAAACTCCACAATAGCTTCTCCTATCATTTCTCTATACCATTTAAATATTTTATAAATTAAATGATATGAGAAATAGAGAAGAAATATAAATCATTTAAATATTGTTTGAAACAAATGTTAAAAGAAAGATAAAGGAAATATAAAGTTTTTTATGTTAAAATAATGTTAAGAAAACCATTTTTAATTCCTTAGATTAAGGGTACAATTTTTAGTTCTCTTGATGTTTCTTTAGTTTATAAAACATTAAAAAAAGCTATTGTAAAAAGTTTTTTTCAATAGTTTTCCTTACATCTAAGGAAGAGAATAGTTTTAGAGAAATTGTTGTTGTTGCTAGTGCTATAACCAAACTTCTCAATTCTTCAACATTAACCGGACTTCAAATTTTATTATAATTACAAAACTTAGTCTATCAAAAATAAACGTTTACCACATTGTTTTTAACACTGAATTATCTAATATCAAACCTAACATGCAAGGGTGATGGCCCTCAGATTCGTCCTTTTTTTTTTAAAAAAAAATTATTATTACTTTCAAGACCAAATTAACTAACAATCAAACCTAACATGCATGGGTGAAGGCTCCCGGATTCGTCACCCCTGCATGTTAGGTTTTATGTTAATTAATTCGGTTAAAAAAAAAAAACGGACGAATCCGGGACATTACTCCTATAAATTTGGTTTTATGTTAATTAATTCGGCATTAAACAATGTGGTAAAAGTTAATTTATGATACACTAAGTTTTGTACTTATACTAAAATTCGAAGTCCAATTAATGTTGAATAACTGAGAAGTTTAGTTAGATCACTAACAATAGCTCTTTTAAAATCTATTCCCCTACTTATAATTGTCCTTCGGTAGTCAGAGAATCATTCATTAGCCTAGAAAAAAAAAAAATAAGAACAGAAAAAAGTCATCCATTGGCATACAGATAGAGTAAAAAATAGTTTGCCTACTCAATTATTAGTAAGCGGGAGGGGTGGTTGGTTTTCCTTCCCTTTTTTTTTTTTTTGAAGTGATTTTCCTTCCCATTCTTACACCAAAGATAAAATTAATAAAAATAAATAAATAAAGACCAAAATCCTTAATTCAATAAAGTGGGATCCACTCACAAAAAAAGAAAAAGAAAAAAAAAAAAGTGGGATCCAAGTAAGATAAAGGACAGGCTGACATTGAGAGAGAGAGGGGGAGAGAGAGTGGATGGGAAAGAGTGTGGATAAAACGTGGCCTCCCCCCGCCAATCAGAACTCAAAGAAATCACAAACCCCCACCCATTCCCAGCCCCCCAAATCGCATGATTCCCTTTTTTTTCTCCATTTTTTATCCGATTCCCATTAAGGTTGAGGCCAATTAGGCATTTAGATTTAGGGCATAAGGTCAAATTTTACTTTGGTACATTCCACCAAACCAAAACCAAACCCCCTCTGACTGAGTAATCAAAACACAACGAACTTATAAACTATTCGTTGAACAACTCCACAAGGCGTCTCTCTCTGTGAAATCAAGGGTTAGGGTTTGGACTTGCGGTCTCGGTGGCTGAAGTGATGGCGGTCTCGACGACGAGCTTCGCCGGTGCCAAATTGGAGGCTCCGTTCCTGAAATCTTCGTCGGCGTCGTCGTGGTCCTCGCCTTCTTCTCAGCTTCCGACTCTCCGGAAGCCCATTTGGAGCAGAAAACCCCTCATTCAGAGAGGAGTGAGGTGCGAGGTCGCTGCCTCCGATGCTTTGGTTCAGACCGATAAGCTCTCCGCTCTCGAGCAGCTCAAGGCCTCCGCTGCTGACCGTAATAGCCCGCATTTCTCTCTTTCTTCTTCTTCTTAGATAATTTGAATTTTTCCTGTTTTGGTTTCCATTTTCTGTTTCTTTGGTGAATTGCATTTCTAGATATTTCAATCGTTGTGGAATCTATGATGGTTTTTGTATGTTGAATGTTCCTCTAAGATTGTGTGCTTTCGATTATTCTGAGACATTACCATCTATCTCTGCCTTAAATTATGTAGGGATACTATTATAGGTGAGAAGTATGGAAATTGATGATTCTCTTGCATCTCAAGAAATCATAAGAATATTGATGATACGGTTGCTATGACATGCCAGAAATCATTTCCTGAGAGAATTTGTGGTTTCTAACATCCGTTCGAATCTTAATGGCTGCAGCTCTGTGATTAACCAACTCCAAAGCACCTTCATTCGTATATATGGTTATTAGGATATTTTTGAAGTCAATTATAAGAAATTTGTTCTGCCTGCAGTTTAATATGATTATGCTTTGACTTAATTCTTTACTCTATTCTCTTTGTTCTTAGTCGATATGATAAAACATTATTACCATAACGTATAAAACCTCTGGACAAAATTAAGGTAGGCTATTTGCTAGTATACTTGCTTTTTGGTGCATTTCAAATGTTACTCTGTTAGCTGATGGGCATTAGGTATCACAAATATATATATATACCTCTTCCTCTTATTATGTTTCATTCTTTTTAAATGGTTACACAATTTTGTTGATTACATGGTACCTTCTTCCAATGGAAAGCAGTGTTGTTGCTAATTTCATTAATAAGGTAGCCAATTAAATAGAGTATCATTCTGCATCCTTCTTGGTTCCTGATGAACTTTAAAATATGTGTTTTCTTTACCAAATAATATCTTAAGATTTAAGATTAAGGCTGGGGATGGGGATGCAGGTGTGCAGAAATAAGTTTTAAAATCAAAGAAAATTCTTGTGATAAGATTCACTAAAGATAAGAGTCCCAATTCACAGACTTATGATTTTAACTTTTAGATTTTGGGGTAGTAGGACTAGTATACAACACCAGCTGGGCCATACCTGTAATTTTATATCCACCAGATATGATGGCTTGAGTATAAGTAAAATATAAATCCTTAAACACTATCTCTTTCAAAACAATCAATAGGGATATGGGGCCTAACTCTTAATGCACGATTTCTAGTTGTACCGATGCAAGATTGATTTTTTTGTTATTCTTTTAATGCTTTGTTGAGAGTTCTGCAATGCTTTTGGGAATACAATACATTAAAAGCTTTTAGTGACAAAGCTTTACTGAACTGTTCAGAGTTTTTTTTTTTTTTTGTCCAGGATATACAAAAGAAAGGAGTAGCATTGTGGTAATTGGGCTTAGTGTTCACACTACCCCTGTTGAAATGCGTGAAAAACTTGCCATTCCAGAAGCAGAATGGCCTCGAGCCATTGGGGAGCTGTGTAGTTTAAATCATATAGAAGAAGCTGCTGTTCTTAGCACCTGCAATAGAATGGAGATATATCTTGTAGCTCTTTCTCAGCATCGTGGTGTCAAAGAAGTGACTGAATGGATGTCAAAGGTGCTCTCCTTCTCTTGATCAATACTAGAATTGGTTTAGATGCCATTCAAATTGTTGCATCTTACCTATCAAAAAAAAAAATTGTTGCATCTTAGAATTTATTTTAACTTAGTCCAACAAAAGAGAATTTCCTTGTGTGATAATGACAAACACAAAATGGGTTGGTCATGTTAAGAATATTGCTAAGGAAAGTGCGCTGCGTATGGCTTTCTGATTGAGATCTGTCATGCATGTGACCTTTTGAACAATTTATTTAATCCAACTTGTCCCAGTGGTTTTTGTTGTCCAATGATTTTACTTATTATCATTTGCTATTATATTTTTCTTACTCTTTTTCCACTAGTGATTTACTGTTCAGCCATGTAGTTTGTGGTCTTTTCATTCACCAAGAGTTTGTTGCTACTGTTTAGCAGTAATGTGCTCTTATCCTATCTCAATTTTATGAATGTGATTGTATTGGTAAAACATTCTTGCTTGTTCTTGGCAGACAAGTGGGATCCCTGTTTCAGAACTTTGCCAACATCGGTTTTTGCTTTATAACAAAGACGCTACACAGCATATTTTTGAAGTATCAGCAGGTCTCGATTCTCTTGTCCTTGGAGAAGGTCAGATTCTTGCTCAGGTTAAACAAGTTGTCAAAGTTGGGCAAGGAGTCGTTGGCTTTGGTAGGAACATTAGTGGGTTGTTCAAGCATGCAATCACAGTCGGAAAGCGTGTTAGGACTGAGACTAACATTGCAGCTGGGGCGGTTTCTGTGAGCTCTGCTGCTGTCGAACTGGCCTTAATGAAGCTCCCTGAATCCTCAAATGCCACTGTTAAAATGTTGGTAATTGGAGCAGGCAAGATGGGGAAGCTTGTGATCAAACACTTAGCAGCAAAAGGTTGCACGAAGATGGTGGTTGTAAATAGAACTGAGGAGAGAGTTGCAGCCATCCGTGAAGAGTTGAAGGGTGTTGAGATAATATACAAACCCCTCACAGAAATGCTGACTTGCGCTGCTGAAGCAGATGTTGTGTTCACTAGCACAGCATCAGAAACCCCACTGTTTTTAAAAGAGCATGTTAAGGACCTTCCCCCGGTTGGTCCTGAAGTTGGGGGTTTGAGGCTCTTCATTGATATATCTGTTCCTCGGAACGTTGGCTCATGCATCACAGATCTTGAAAATGTGCAAGTTTACAATGTTGACGACCTTAAGGAGGTAGTGGCTGCTAATAAAGAGGACCGCCTTCGGAAAGCAATGGAAGCACAAGGTATTATTGCTGAGGAATCAAAACAATTTGAAGCATGGAGGGATTCACTGGAGACCGTTCCTACCATCAAGAAATTGAGGGCTTATGCTGAAAGAATCAGAATTGCGGAGCTAGAAAAATGCTTGTCAAAGATGGGTGATGATATTCCAAAGAAAACAAGGAAAGCTGTGGAGGATCTTAGCCGAGGTATAGTGAACAAGCTCCTTCATGGGCCAATGCAGCATCTGAGATGTGATGGGAGTGACAGCCGGACCCTGAGTGAGACCCTTGAGAATATGCATGCTCTTAATAGAATGTTCAGCCTCGACACAGAGATATCTGTGTTAGAACAGAAGATTCGAGCCAAGGTTGAAAACCAGAAATAAGCTCCGCTGTCAAATTTCATCGACGACACCCACATCTTTTACTCCCTCAAAATTGAATAAGAGGAAAATTTCCTCACCTTGTCATTACAGTGTTGGCACTGGCACTGTTGTTGTAATAGATAAATGGCGTTGGTTCCTGTTGGGGGACCTCTATCAATTCATTCATTGGTGTAAAAGACACTTCGGCCCAACTGTTATTTGAGGTTTCCTTCGGGTGTCCGAGCCCCTTTTTTTTAGCGGCCATTCGGCTCTGTAGGATACAAGTTGAGGAAATTATAAGGTGAGCTTAATCCATGTAATGATTTATTTCTCCATAGAGTCTATGGTCTGTATCTGGAATACACTTAATCCTTGTAACTAATATACTGATTATTTCAATATGAAGATGATCTTGTAACTAATATCGTCCTTAGATTTCTCTGGTGAATGTGATTACATGATCTCCGATTCTATTCGACAAGTGGCATCTTTCTATTACTAGTCTATGGATCTTACATGGACTAGTAGATTTTAATTAGTTCATTAATTTTAATTGGACAGGGCATATAATATTTTCCATTTTTCTAACTTTTATGAAGTTATGGTTTTTTTTTTTTTACGGGAATTATCTTTATATTCATCTTGTGTGCTAGGATTATACTTTTATGCCTCTTTTTGATGAAATGAATAACTTAATTTTTTTTTTTTAAAAAAAAATCATTATTTATTACTTCCTATAGTAAATAATGAGGTAGTAACTGGTGCTAAATATGATAAGTAGTGTTGATATGGCGACTGCACGCGATGCATCATAAGAAGGCAGTGAAGAGAACAAACAGTGAGAGAGGTTCATCGGAGGTCAGCCAAGCCTCATAGGCGCTTTAATAACGAAAGACTTTGGTTGTACTTTGGGCCGTGTTTGGCCCTTTGTTGACAAGCCTCTTGGGCCCAATGGGGCTGAGTACACCAATAGTCTCCTAATTTTTCGGGCCAACTTGATTTTAGATCGGTCCATGGGAATTATAGTTAGTGGGTATTTTCTCAACATATGGGCCTTAAAGGGCCCTTCGGGCTTTCTTTTTTAATGCTTGATAGGTTAGTGAAGAGTGAAGAGCATTGTTTGTGGTTGGAGTCCATCCCAAGTCATTGTAGGCCAACAAGCCAGTGGGCAGACACAACAAGACAAAACCCTACAATTGAGGGTCCATCTTCGCCATGAACAGGACCTGAATTTCCTGAAATAGTCAAACATCGAAGGCAAAGCATCTTCCCAACGATGAAGACCCTCTCTCTCTCTCTCTACAGTGGTTAACAAGCAATATTGATAGTAAATTTGGTGAGGACGAGCATTGAAGGCAATGACAATTACTGTTGGTCCCCCGGCCATAAAAACCCTCTGCACATGGATTGAGACTGCACATTACAATTGACACTCACTCTTCCCTTGCTAAGTCGGCAGTGATGGCACCCTTTGAGAAATAGGTGCGTGGGGAAGCCACCTACAGAAAAAAGATGAGATATATATATAGGGATAGGGTGGGGAAGCCATAGAAAAGCAGTTCAAAAGTGACAACTCCTTGCCTTCTCTTAGAGTTTGGTTTGCCTCTCTCTTTATATGGCTGACTCACTAACAGTGCCTCTACATCCTGTTTCCCTTTCATTTTTGTTTGCAGTTACTTCATTGGGTTCTAATTTCTGTGTACTTTCTGATTCTCCATCAGACAGTGCCCGCCCAACCGCGTGCCTTGACAAGCCAAAATAATTGAACACTCTCATGGTGTTGGGGCCCCACTCCCCCATTCTTGCCCTCGTGTTTGATAAGAGACTTGTTCAAATTGAGAAGCGAAAAATATGAAGAAAACCAAGAACAAGCAATTATAAGAGAGAGATTTAAGTAGGTCATTACTAAGGGTTACATATATTTATTGTATTGCGATAAGGTTTTACTATTTTCGAGAAATAGTACAAAAAGTCATCAATTACAACATGACAAAACCCTAAAATAGAAATAGGTATAAAAAAGATTCTTAATTGGGTCAAAAGACTAAGCCTTAGAAAATACTCATTTAAACCGTATTGTTACTTTCGTCATACCGGATCGGATACAAATCAAACTCCACAAAGCTTAACAAATATTTCGAGTCAAAAGACACATGGAGCAACATGAATGGGATCTACAACAATTAACTAACTAAATTGTTGTCAATTTGGATAGCCATAGTAAAAGAGCTTATATGAGATCCAGCTATCCCAAATAAATTTTGAACTATCCGATCATTTATCCTGACACTCGAGTCCCACATGAGCTCTTTATCAATAATTGCTCAAATTACTATCAATTTAATATTTTGAACGGCTATTATAAGAGGCTCATGTGGAATCTAACTGTGCCAAATAAATGTTGGACTCCCGAGTATTTATTATGACAGCTTAGTCTTATATGAGTTTTTATGAATAACTGCTCGAATCATTAAGGACATGTTTGGTACGTGAAACAGTTATTAATTAGAATAACATTTATTAAGAATAAAAGAAGTGAAATAGATTAGTCTTAGAATAGTCATTCACATGATCATGAGAGAATGATTATTCCATCAATTAAGGAAATAGCTATTCTTCTCAAATTTAAGAAGAATACATATTTTCTTAATTGAATGAATAATCATTCATTCATTGTTATTTTAAAGTTAATCTATTATACTTCTCACATTTTTAATAAAAATTATTTTAAGAAATAATAATTCCTTATACCAAAGATAAACCTAACAATTTTAACTTCTTTCACAAACGTGTAGTTCAAGTCATGCACACGTGGACCTGTTTGTCTTCCCCACATCTAGAGAAAACTCGCAGCTAGCGTTGCATGGTGCAGTACTAAGAAGAGAAAAACGGGCCCCATTTACTCACAAGGACTTTGTATCTACATTTGTGCCGGTTTGTTTGATCCATTGGCTGTACCGTCCCCACCGCTGGTCGGTGTGAATTTTCATTGATGTCTGTGGCCTGTGGGGGCATGCAGAGGGACGTGGACTAGACAATCTCCCACTGTTTTCAGTACATCTGAGAGAAAAAAGAGAAACAGAGAAGAGTTTTTGATGCTGCAAATTAACATGGATAGAAACAGATAAAAAAAGTTTTTGGGTCAATGAAAGGAATCAATCACAGAGATGGTGATAGATTGGACAAGACCATGAGTGCCTGCTGGGATCCATATTAACCATCGCTTGTGATGCTATGCTTTCTGTACTGAAAATTTTATACTGTTCTATTGATTGGGCCTGGACGCAATCCCCCAAGGTTTTAAGTTTTCAACTCTTTTTGTGAGTGTATTGGAAGGTCTAAGGACTATCACTTTCCAAGCAACATTTCCAGCATTTTCTTTCCACCATATAATCAACAAGACGTAGCCTAAAAGAAGTTATTAGGGAGTAAATATCTAGGAAACTTTCCAAATAAATATAAGATGTTGGAGGAGCTGAGTCCACTGATGCTATTTTAGGGATGCTTCTAATGGCTATCTCACTTGAAATTGGACTGAAATTTTTTACAAATCAGGTTTAAGAAATTATAAAACTGTTAAGTATTTTTTAGTATGTGAGAATCACTTTTTTTTTAATCATAGGGGGTTAGCTCAACTGGTAAGGAACTTGGTCTTAGTGGCATTTTCATCAGATTTAGGTTATGTTTGGTACGCGGAATGACTATTCCTTGGAATAGCCCTTATTAAGAAAGAAATGAGTGTAGTAAATTGGTATTGTAATAGCTATTTTTATAGCCATGAGGGAATTATTATTCTTTCAATTAAAGGAATAGTCATTCCTCTTAAATTTAAGAGGAATGGCTATTCCTTTAATTGAAGGAATAACTATTCCCTCATAGCCATCGAAATGGCTATTTCAAGGCTAATGCACTACACTCATTCCTTTCTTAATAAAAATTATTCCTTAGAATAGCTATTTCGCGTACCAAACATGTCTTTAAAGTTCGAATCTTTTTGAATGTAAATAATTTTTTGGGACCACGCTTGCCGGTAGAGTAAGTTGGAATTTTAACCAATCCATGGTCCCATGAAATTTTATCTCACACGTTAAGGCTGGTTTAATTTCTGATCCCTTATATGTGGAATTTGGCTTGTTGCGGACCCCTTTGTAAGGTACATGAATACGTATATAATCTAAGAAATATAAACATTAATAATTGATAAATTTAAACTGGATAGAAGAATTATGTGAGCACATAGAAAGGAGACTTATTTGGTTGGCCAAGTGCAACCATAAGAAGAAGAACAAAAAAATCAATTTGATACGTCAATCATTAATCTGATAAAAGAATTTGATTATAATCCGGAGAAACTTCATTATAGCCCTTTAAAACTTCAAGCTCTTTTGATATTCCTTCTTTTATTTTTAAAAACTCTTCATTTGATAACCTGAACTTCTTATATTCATCACTTAACTCTCTTTCGTCATGATTTATTATTAAATATTGTCAAAATTTTTAAAATATCCATATATATAAAGAAAATTACAAAGATTCAAGTATGAGTATTTTTGTAAATTTTTTTAAATCCTAACTAGCGCATAAATCTTTGTAATTTTTTTTTCTTTCTAAAAAATAAAAGGTATCTGAAGAACTTTGACAATATTTAACACCAAATCCTAACAGAAGGAGATTAAGTCATAGATATTATAAGTTTAGGGTATCAAAATAAGAATTTTTAAAAATTAAGGGATATATCAAAAAAATTAAAAGTTAAAAAGTGCTATTTGAAGTTTCCCTTATAATTAAATGGCTAAAAACTATCAAAAACTTGTGGTTGAAAACAATCAAAACTTCACTTTACTAATGACCCTTATGAAGTGGGACTTATTAGTACTAGATGATGGTTCCACTCACATGCCAAACATTTGACTTCAGAGCAAGTGTGCTACCTTACATCAAACACACTATGCTGAATGTGACATGTAGGCCGAAAACTTCAAAATTTAACACGTGAGCCACAAATAAAAAATTAAAAATTAAAAAAAAAAAAAAAAAACCTTAGCTTAATTTGAAAGGCGACTGCAAGCCTATTCCCTTATTGTAGGAGAGGGTGACTGCACAATCACCTCATCTATTGTGAAAGAATGCTCATCCAACCACTTTTCTGTTGTGAAAAAGGGTGGTTGTGCAGCCATCTCATCTATTGTATGAATGATGTTCATCCAACCACTTTTTTGTTGTGTAAAAAGGTGTTTGTGCAATCATCACCATCTATTGTGAAGGAGGTGGTCGCACAACCACCCCTCAACTCTTTTAAGAGGAGGTAACTTTACATCCACTTCAATGTATTATGGCGATAGTCGCCGTGCGGCCACCCCTATCACAACATATAGAGGTGGCCATCTCTATTAAACAAAAGAGGGATGGTCACATGGCCACCCACATTCAATGTCCTCTTCCACATTGGATGTGGGTGGCCATCCAATTATAGGGTGACGTGTTAATGGCGTGATGCATTCAACGTCGCATGTGTCTAGTGTAAATGGATGGTCTAGTCACTTGTTTTTTCTTTATTGGACATGACGTGACTTGATGACTATGTGTCACTTGTCTTCGTCAAAAAGTTAACAAAATAAGAAAGAAATATTTGATAACGATACAAACCTTATGAATAATTTGATAATTTTTAAATTTTAAAGAGCGATATAATAAAAGCTAACTCCAATGATGGTTTCACTGGTGATTTGATAACTTTTAAATCCTTGAGGAACGATCCGATAAAAGGTGAAAGATCATAGACAAACAACTGGAGGTTTTTTTTTTTTTTTTTTTTTCAGATTAAAATAAGAAAAAGGCAGCACCAAGCCTCCAACTGATGAACAACAAGGTAACAAACACCAAATCGTATGACCATATAAAACACCAAATAGCAGCGGCAAGCCGGAAAAATGGACTTCACAAGTGATCCAATTTTGTAAATATTTATGCTCAATTTTTTTATATATATATTTATGCTGTAAAAATAAAAATAGAGCAAGGCAGCAATTTATTAAATAATGAACTTACCATTATAAAATTCCTAGATGTGTGTGGAAGGATCTGTGGGTGCCCAAACTCAGCAATTTCATACCACGCCAAGATTAGGAATCCCATCTCAATCTAATATTTGACTAGACAATGGGATGAAGAAAAGACTAAGCTTACTTTTTATCAGGACAAAGCATTATTTATTTATTTATTTATTTATTTATTTATTTTGGGTAAGTCAAGCATAATTTATTCTGGATATACACTAGTTCCAAGCAATTTTAGATAATGTTATGATTTGGCTGTCAGATGAAAAGGAGATTTTTCAATAAAATCTGCCTACGAAGTAGACCCACTTTTACCTCTTAAAGGCCCTTTCTATCGCCCCCAACATAAGCAAAAAATGATTTGGTTTAGTTGCAGTAAACAAAAACTTTGGCATGTGTGTTGGAGTTTTTTTAATAGTTTATATTTAATTTTACTTTTTTTTTAATGAAAAGTTTAGATTAAATTTTGGCCATTAAAAAAAAACTAAAACAAATATATTGTAATTTTTTTACAATACCTAAGTTAAATTCACAAAAAATTCACAAATGATTAAGAGTGGATTTGTGCGTTAAGACCAAATGCGCATTTTTAAGCAAAATCATAAAAAAAAAACGTTTTATTTGTGAGTCTATTTGAAAAAAAATAAGAATGGTTTGAAAACGTGAAAAGATTCACTCTTTGAAATTGCAAGCATGAGGTGTGTTAAAAAAATATAAAATCTTAAAGATTAATTAAACTGTGATTTTTATTAAATGCTTAATTGTACTTTTAAAAATTGTATTTTCATTAACTGCGTATTAAAATCTCTATTATTTTAAATCCAATGTTTTGAAACTGATAAATCAAACCGACACAAATTGTTTATGTGGAAAATTGTTTGCCAGATATTTAGGCCTTTGGCAACTTCATGAGTGAATCTGACTAACATAAGGGACTATTATTGAGTTAATGTCAATAGAATGAGTGGCTATAAACATCGAATTCGAAAGCACAATGAAATATTAAAATACTAAAGATTAAAATTTTAACCAAATCATTATCCAATAGTTCTAAAACAAAAGTTTTAACTCCGATCGGCCGAATTTTCAACTCCTAATTCCGATCGGCCGCACCTTACAAGATCTTCACATAACTACACATGTACGAGCCTTTTTTTTTTTTGTACTAATAGCAGATATGGTATTCGGCCGATCGGAGTTAGGAGTTGAAAATTCACATGTAACCTATGCATACGAGCGTTAAGTGAAAGTAAAGCGATTTTCACCGTCCACTTGAATAGCCTTGGCCCTGAGCATAATTTCAAAGGCAAAAATCACTGATTGTGAACCATATTGTTAGAGTGATCCTCTCATAATATGATGGTAATACTTTTTTCAATGCATTTGAATAAAGTCTCTAGGTCATTCAATGCAACAATAGCTCCATCGCTTTCCAAAAACTAGGTGTCCTCCTTTTTAAGTTTAAATAATAATTCGACATGGGGCCGTTTCTCTCCATGAAAGTACCAATCCATTTGGAAGGAGAAAAGAGTGGATTGGAGGAGAAAAGAGGTTTACAAAAAAAAAAAAAGAGGCCAATATATATTCATTAGGGATTTGGCTTAAGTACTGAAAATAAAAAATATGTGCATAATTTTTATATATATATTTTAAAAAATATAAGCCTAAAATTAAATCTGAACCATTAAAAAAATAAAAAAAAATAAAAAATAAAAAATAAAACCTTAAATTTTGTTTACACTACCTAATCTAAATTACTCTAGCATTGGGTGTAAGCTTTTTTAATAATTCTCAATTCCAAAGAGGTCTCATTAAAAAATTAGAACACTTATGATTTGTTCATCATTCAAGTCCCACCAAATCCATCATGCTGTCTTTACTCTTTTTTCAAAGTGTAATCTATAACTAACTAGCCTCTCTTCCTATTCACCAAAAAAAAAAATACTAGCCTCTCTTCCAACTAGAGTGTGTTTGACACACCCAATTTTGAATGCTAAAAATGAGTTTTTAAACATAATCGCTAAAACATATCCCGTGAGGCAAAAGACACAAGTATTTTGTATGATTATATAAGTTAAAACAAAATTTTTAAAGTCAAAGGGCAATTTTATAAAATGTTTAATTGTGTTTGAATTAATGTATTTGGATACCAATGGCTTTGTTTGTTAATTTTTTTTTTTTTTTGTTCTCAAATAAAAAATATTAATAATTTGTTCAAAATTATATTCACATTTATATCATAACAGAATGATTTTTAAATTAAAAATAAAAAATATACCTAAAACATTATTTTTTCAAACCTTGCATTTTGAAAACGTTAATCCAAATATATAGTTAAGGACAAGATAAAAAGTTGGTTTTACATTCAACAAACAGAAAAACTCCATTACACTAGCATTTACAACTCTTTTTTTTTTTTATGTTATGGGATGTTTGTTCATCATACATCATAAATCCCTACCAAGTACAAATGGAGTCTATTAGAGACAAGAGATGTGAATTAGAATTGAACAAGCACAAAAGACAAAAAAGACATGCTTAAGCACCCACCCCACTCGCATCCCCAACCCAATCACCTGATACATCTCATCCTCCTCTGCGTAAAGCGCCGCGCCGTCTCCTACCGCTTGTCCCTATTTATGTCTGGCTATTCCTTTTTTTTTTTTTCCTTTTAATTTTAATTTTAATTTTTTGACCAAAATTATTAAAATCTGGCATTTTCAAAGCCGTGCAAGTCACTGACTCGATTCAGCGACTTCTTCATGATAGCTACCTTAGCCAGCTTCTCAGCCGCTCTCCAAGCCGATGTCGGCGTAAGCGGCTCTTCATTCTCATCCACCATGTTCGCACCCATAGCGTCCTTCTCGTGCCCTCTCCTCCGTTGTAACATCGTCGTCATCATCTGTTGCTGTTGTTGTTGTCTCCTCCACTGCACCTCCGCCAGCTCAGCCTCCAAGCTGCGAACGTACTCCTCAGCCAACTCCGAGCTCGACTGCAACAATAAGGCTCGAGCCGACGCCAGCAATTGGTGTGCGCTGGACAGCTCGTCGTGCTCGATTAACCGCCTCGATTCGGCTATGGCACGGGTCGTGATGAACAAATTCCTCAACCGTTCGATCCTGGGGGTCGACGATCCAACGCCGTGTGGACGCGGCACTAATAGAGCCTGTTCTTTGCCGTATACCACCTCTTGGGTCGCTGGGTCCTTGTAAAGGCACCGAAAAGACATCACGTGGTGGGTCCCCACGGCTGCGGACGTGGGAACCCTAAGCTCCACGAGGAGCTCCCTCTCTTCCTCGGCGTACATGTCGCCCAGCCGCACAGAGCCCGAGCCGAGGACTGTAGGCCGTCCGTTGCAGGAATAGATGGCTGAGATCTCAGCAGGGGATGGGAATCCAAGTTGAATTCTCAGATCCTGGACCACTACGCTTAACAAGCCGCCGACGCATTTGGCGAAGGCATCCTCAGCCGGCTCGTGCTCGTTGTCCCCAAACCCAAACTTATGAACCGGGATCTCAATGTGAGCGAAACGAGTGGAAGACACGTGGCTTGGAGCTTGACGTTGATTGTTATTAGCGTGGTGGACCCTCCTCCGCTCGTCATGATCTTGACCGTCGGATAACAGCATGATACTGCCAACAGGGTTTCGCTCCCTCCTATCCTCAAGCACCTTACTGGCTTTCCTCAGAGCGTCTCCCACGCACGTCCCTTGACCGCATACGAGCCGGTCAACGATACGACGAGCCGCGTGCTGACCTTGAGCCGTCATTCTTCTCAAAGGCAACAGTCTCTTAGAAGTAGCCGAGAAGGCTACGATAGAGAGACGATCAGCCGAGCCGAGCGATGAAATGACCAAGCGCATGGCGCGCTTCAGCATGTTCAACTTGGCGCCGGTCATGCTCCCACTGACATCGAGGACCGTCACTAAGTCGATCGGAGCCCGGTCGGAAGGCGCCGACGCTGCCGTATTGCGAGCCGGCGGAGCCTTCACTCTTAAAGCCACCACGTGGGTCTCGTGGGACCTACCAGCCGATAATAGCGCGGACTCGGGTAATAATCTCACCCGGACGTTCCTCGAATGATCTCTGCCGCTGCTTGGTGGCGCTTCTTCTGGGCTGGAATACTTGATCGATGAAGACGGAGGGTTGGGATTATTGACGAAGAAGCCTTGAAACTCATCTTCGACGTCGTCGGCCTCGGCATTCTCATCAGCCTCAGGAATCGGCGTAATCCGAGACCCCGCAGTGGGAGATAGCAGCGGCTCGTCGTCATCGTAGGATCTCGAATCGGAGGATGGTTTCGGTGTCGGTTTCAGTTGCCGGAGTTGTGTTTCAGGCTTGGGTTGTAGGGCTCTGGGAGAAGAGTCGATCAGCTTTTTCTCTTCGAACTTTGGTTTCGTGTCGTGGTTGTTCGCGGCGACGTCGTTTTGGTCAGGGGATTGGGAGCCGAGTGTCTTGTGGATGGCGAGCAAAGGAACGTCTTTCCAGGTGGTGTTGCAGACGGGGCAAACGAGCTTGCCATGCTTGCGCACGTAGTCGGCGATGCACGGGAAGTGAAATGCGTGAGCACACTCCGCTGTGTAAATCGCCGTTCCCTGACCCGTCTTCACGCTGTTCAAACAGATTCCACAGCTACTCTGTAGAAACAAAGAAAAAAAAACAATTAAGGGTCAATTAAACACTTGTATGATTAATTTTCGATTGCTGGGATTGTTTCAGAAGTACTTACTCTGAATTTGAAGCTGTTCTTGAAGAGCGACAACTTGAGAGGGGATCGAGGGGAGGTTTGGTTTGAGGCAAGAAACGTTGATGGGCTCTTGGAGGAGGTCTTGGGAGTAGTGCTGGCATTGGTATTGCATTCGAGTCTCGGAGTTTCATTGAGAGTGGGTGTTTTTGGAGTCTCTGATGTCGTCCGGCAATGCAAGCGAGGCGTGGAAGGGTTGCTGCTACCACCGGAGAGGAAGCCCAGCCTGGTGCAGCTTCTTGGGCTGGGCTGGAACTGGGGCTTCTCTGTTGCTTTCAGATAGTGAAGAAGAATCTGGGTCTCGAGGGATTGTAGTNCAAAAGGCTCTTCTCCCAAACCAGTACCCATTTTACAGAGACCAAATGGTATTCTCTCTTTTTGTGTATCTATATATATATATATATATATATATATATAAATCTCAACCTTTGTTTGTTTATATTTTACAGAGACGAAGAAGATAAAGAAAGAAAAGTGGTTTTGTTTTGATCGATCTGAGGAGGCTGCCACGGAAGACAAAAAGGCAGGATCGGAGATAGCGAGAAGAACATGGGATCAAATGAAACAAAGCATAGTGACAAAGAAATGGGATTTAATTAGATAGAGAAAGAGAGAGAGACCAAGCCCACCCACAGTTCTCTATCTCTCTCACTCGTTGGCTCTCATTACCCTTTCTTTTCCTTTTCTTTTTCTCTTTCTATATTGCTCTCTATTGATAACCCCAAAAAGATCTCTGCAACAAAAAGGCTTGAGATCTACTCTCTCTCTCTCTCTCTCTCTGAATACACAGGCCAGGCTTTTCTTGCATCCCATATTTATATTCGTTGGAAAAGGTAATTCAGGAATTTACCTGGGCAACCGCCACGTGTTGGTTGATTTTTCATTTGCCGGTCAACGTTTCACATCCTCCTCTGAAGCGGCTACCGCCACAGCGGGACAGAAATTTCTCATAAATTTATTCTTTCAAAATGATATGTTTTTAAGATATTAAAAAAGCATGCAAGAAAATACATATTATTAAAATAAATACACTTGTTATTTTTATGGGCTAACTTTTAAGAAATTTTGTACATATAAATTTGTAAAAAATTTATGTCCGCAATCTAGGTTTGATCACTATGCCTTAGGGCATTTTTAGCAGTAATAATTATTTTAGTTATTCAAAATACATATTTATTTATTTTAACTACTAATTTTTCAATAAAAATTTTAACAGATTATTTATCTTAATCTCTACTTTCTTTAAATATTATTTTTCAATGTATTTTTTATTGTAAAAGTTGAGGGAGAAAGAAGGAATGAAGAGATAGAGGGAGCGAGGAGAGAGAAAATAATTTTTTTTTAAAAAAAATGCTAAAAAGTGCTACAGTAAACTCTCATATATTTTAACAAATTGGATGGAGATACTAAAATGGTTAATAATAACTATATTTAACTAGTATAAGCCATATAAAAAGACTGTCAAAGATACTCTTATATGATCATGCTTTTAACGATTCCTTCCCCACGCGTCAAGAGGGACCGTGATAGAAAAACACTTGCTTGTTGTAGGCTTACATTTGTATTGAATTGAGATTTTTAACAATTTATTATGCAAATTATTAATAATTTAGGTAATCATACAATGAGATTTATGTAAAATAAATTTTAAATTGTTCAAACATTTGAACCTAGCAAATTACTAAAAATCCCTTAAATGTTCGGTTTCCTTTGTGATGGCATCTATCCAAATGAATTATACCTAAATGATCCGCACCTACTTTGGATAGGTAAGTTTTATGTACGTCCTCTCACACTTTGTTGACTGTCCTTATCGGGATGGAATCGTTTGTGATGGCATCATTAATAGCCGTTGATTAGCTAGATGGCAGAAGTACGTGATGATCATCCCAATCACGGGAATGAGAGAGATTGATTTGCATGCACATGGAATTGAGGGGTGAGGAGGGGTAGGAACCTAGGACTGAAGGGTGGGGGATAGAGTGGCAATTTTGGAGTAAAAACTTGGAGTGTCAGGGTCCAGCTGTGCAATGTCTTGAAAATCAAATGAGGACATCAGGCGGCTCAGACACCCACTTGACCCGTCCTTTGTAGGCGTGTCAGACGTTCGGAGACCACCATGCACGGGCCCTAGCCCTGCTTTATGTTCCACCACATATCACATTCCCATATCAATGTCTTGGAACCAAATTCGATAAATAATATCTCCAAAAAAAAAAAACGCATGAGTATTGCATTTCTTGATAAAGATGCCATTGAAGCTCAATGAGATAGTTAGGAGTGTAGTATGTAACTGTTGATGACATGTAACACCGCTGGCTTTCCCTGAAAATATTATAGACTCTTTTTTTTTTCTAATTATTATAGAGACATAATATGAAAGAAAAATAACGGTAGAAATGTGATGATCAGGAGATTTTTTTCTTTTTTTTTTTTACTGAAAATAATAGTGGCCATTTATTTTTTCATATGAGAATTTTTAGTATTTTTTTTTTTATTAGATGCAAGCCAAAGTCCCATGTATAGTGCCACAAATTATATGTGACAAGCCATTATGAATAGCTAGGCATGTTGTATTAACAAATGTACTTAATTACCTAACTTTTTTTTTTTCTTTTTGAGATAAAAATTTCTTATAAACAGGGTCTTAGGAGTTTTTTAAATCTTTAAAAAACAAACATTTTCTAAAGGTTGGATTGTACAAACTTTTGCAAATGAATTTGTATGAAATTTCTATGCTCTTTTAAGTGGGAGGATGTAACTACCATTATTTATTTTTTATTTTTGGTAAGAGGGTCGGAGGATGTATCTACTAATATATATATATATATTTTTTTGAAATTAGATGTATCTACTAATAAAGTAAACGTTGAGATCACCTGCCTCTACATGTCTTAAATATGCTTCTTCTTTTTTTTTTTAATAATAGAAAAGTCAAATAACTTGTCTGTATTAAAAGTCTGCCTGATTGAAAGATTGCAAAAAACAGTGTGCCCAATATTTGTTTTAAAGTACTATCTAAATTAGTTATTATAGTAGGATACTATTTAAGAGAGAATCCATTTAATCTCACGCATAATTTGGGCACCAAAAGTAAATAGCTTGAACTTCGTATATTTTTTAATTTTTGTTTATATTCCCAATGGAGAGATTAATCGGGTTCACACGGCTTTGGTGGTACCTTCCCGAAAAGAAAGAGAATCGCAGAGGGGTTGAGTGTGTCATCAACAGTCAATAATTCCGACACTCACGTGGAGTCCTCTGCAGGTCTTGTGCTGACGTTTGTGCGTCATAGGGAACACTTGTGTTTGTCAAATGTCAACTTCTACAGGCTACACCCAATATATTATGGAAAAATAATCTCTACCCTAATCATTTTTTTAATTACTAGCTCTAGCCCTTTTTTCTTCCGAGTTAGGCAGAATAAGCCCACTTTTTTTTTTTTTTTATCTTCTTTTTTTGCTAATTTCGTTTTCTTCTAGACAATCGTTTCCGTATAGAACGAGCCATCTTTTTACTCCTTTTGGGGGGTGAGCTAGATTGAGGTAGGTTTAGTGCTGTTTCACCAATTTCTTATACTTATATATAATGCTCGTGTTTTGAAAGACTACACTCAATATACGAGTATTAAAAGAGACTGACTAAGGTAGGTTTAGTGCATGCCAATAAAACAAATATTTTAGCAGGTCAAAAGGTCATAAAGTAGGATGAAAACGGTGGCTTGTTTATTTCACGGAGTAATTAGACATTCAAACTCAATTTCTGGTTTGTTTATTTCGATGAAATAAACAAACACTAGCTAGTAGCTTATTTCTTATTCCGGTTGAGTTATGTTTATAACAGTAATCGAGTTGAGTATGAGATGTTTAAGTTTATTTATTTATTTTTTTTAATTTCGTACTTGAAGTGAGTTTAAGCTTATCATTGAATTAAGATAATTTATCTAAACTTAACTCGTTATTTTTCGAATGAGCTCGAACTTATCACGAGATACTTAATTAACTTATTTATTCATTATATAAAGTAAATATCATGATTTGTTTTTTCCTAAATCTATATTAATTGTTTTTAAGATTTTAGTATTTGAGTGAATTCAACAAATTAACTTTAATCTTAAATAGTCGCGCAAATGTCAAGTTTATATGTATGTTTATAGTGTATATATATAAATTTATTATTCACACACAGCATATATTTATATCAAGACTCAAAATAATAATAATTTAAATTATTAAAAATAATTTTTTTTTTTATTTAAGATGTTCTCATTATAAAATTAAAATAAAATTATACAAATATAATTTATTTAATAATTAAACTTAATTTTGTGTTTACTGTATAATTTATTTATTAAACGAAGTGAAAACAAGTTGAGTCTATCCAAATTGAATCCACCAAGAGAATCTATTCATTTACGCCTAATAATGAAGTGGCTACTTGTTAATTAAGTATCTCATCGAGTGTTGGCTCTATTTGAAAATGAAATCTAATTATTATCTCATCGAAGGTGGTGGGCACTTACGTATGCTAATGCCATGGTCAACTAATTAATGCATGCATGTATGGTGTTGCAAGAACCGATGTTGGTATGCGTTTGGGTGTTTACTCTGAGTGGACCCCTTTTCTTTGCCAAGGTGGCCCTAACATCCCATGTGGGATGCCCAAGTCATCATCATCTCCCTGGACCCACCTCCACCTGGCACCTCGTCCTCCGTTTGGTCAAACTCGTTGACTGCGGATAAATAAGATAAGAAAGTCATGACAAGTTGAAGTAACGTTTCAATTCTTTAAGAAGATTAATTTGACTATCCTAGGTAGGGCTGTATTCGAGCCGAGCCGAGCCGAGTTTTGGGCTGTCGAACTCGGCTCGAATACATTATTAGGAAAATCGAACTCGGCTCGAGCTCGAGCCGAGCTTGGGATCTATGTTCGAATTCGGCTTGTTAAGAACCTAGTCAAGTTCGAGCGTGACTCGAACTCGGCTGTGTTCACAAGCCGAGACTCCAATCGAGCTCGAGCTGCTCGAGCTCGATTGGAGTTATGTAAATTTTTATTTAAAACAAAAAAAAAAAACAACGTAAAATAAAAATTCTCACAGTCGCACCCCAACCGGGCAACAAGCACAAAACCACCACTGCACAAAGGCCTGTGACCGCGTGGGACGGCTACCCGACATGCTCCGTAGCCGGAGACTACCCAGCGGTGGCCGCGCCACCAAAGTCAGCACCCATAACCTCCCACAGATTCATGCTCACCCCGCGGATCTATTGCATTGACCGCACAACGACACTCTAATAGGCCAAAGACAGCGACCCACTACCACCACGCGGCGCGGTGGCCGCCGACGCGCCAACACTGCCACCCACAGCGGCTCTTTCTCTCCCTCTCTTCTCTGCGTTTTTTCATTCTTTTGTTTTTCTTCTTTTCCGTTTTTGTTACTGATCTTGTTTCTCGTGCAACAGAGGGAGAAGATATTTCTTCTCCCTCTTTCAGCCACAGCCACACACGTGGCTGTGGCATTCCCATTTCAAATTTTTAATTTTTAAGATAAAGATATCATTTATTTGTTTAATTTGATTTAAATTTTTTTCAAATAAATTATTTTCTTAGATGGCTTATGAATTTAAATGAAAAATTAAGAACTAAAAAAATGTTGGGAAGGTTTGATGCTTTTATTATATTCTAATTTATTATTTAGACATTATATTTTTGTAAATTATTGCTAAAAAAAAAATTAATATAAAAATTAATTAAATATTTAGTTTATTGGGCATATATTTCTTCAATTAGTTGGCATAATTTCAATAAATATGATCGGCAAATACATATTAATATTTTATTATATTTTATAAATTGAGATAGTTAATTTTGTTAAATTTAAATCTTATATGTAACTAGTAACATGTAAGTCTAAATATTATAATTATTAACTAGTAACATACTAACATATTAACTATTAACTAATAACATAAATAAGTGTAACATATATGTTATTAGCATAATAATAAATAATAACATATAAATAAATAAGTGTAACATATTCTACTTATTATACATAATAACTAGTAACATATAAATCTAACATATTACAATTTTTACTAGTACTAACATATTAAGTATTAACTAATAACTAGTATATTAATATATAATATAATATAATATATAATATGTAACTATATAAGCATATTATATAGTATGATATATAACTCTTGTCTATAGGTAACAATATGTTATATAAAATTAGAAAGTAGAGACTATAGTATATATATAATGTGAGTAAATAATAAGTATAGTATACTACATATAACTAATTAATTATACTTATATTATAATATAAGTATTGTACATAACTATAGTTAATCATGTGTGATATGCCATTTATTATGTTTTTGTATATAGTTATATACTAACTATTAAATATGCTAGTTAACAACTTAACATATATGTCATAGTACTATATATCATAGTTATAACTATAGTTAATATACACTTACACATTAATTATTAGCATATAATTATATCATTAAATATGTTATAACTAGAGAGTAGTATTTACTATTTAGTATGTTAATACTTATACACTACAATTATACAATCCTATGTATGTTTATATTTGACTGGGTATAACATGTCTTATATATATATACACACACACACGAAGCGAGCTAACGATTCGAGCCGAACGAGTCGAATCGAACTTATACGAGCCGAGCTCACGAGCTTTATCCGAGTCGAGCCGAGTTTAATACGAGTATGTTTCGTTTAATATTCGAGCAGATTATTGTGTTCACAAACGGCTCATTTATTATTCGAACCGAGACCGATTCGAGTTTAACCGAGCCGAGTCGAGCCGAGTTCACGAGCAGCCGGGCTCATCTAACACCCTAATCCTAGGACATAATAAATTATTTTTTATTAGTTTAGATTTTTAAGATGAATAATAATTTAACATAATATTAAATAAAGATTAAATTTAAACCTTATTTTTGTCATTTAATTTTATTTTAATTAAATATTTTACATATTATGTCTAGTTTAATTGAAAAAATTTAAGATCATACATAAAAAAAAGTGTTAAAATATTGACCAAATAAATTAATTATAATTTTTTGTTATGCATTCAAGCTATTAATATAAATGATGATTTAACATGCAGTGAACAATATAGTATGGGCGAGGTGTTGGCTACTTTGTCAGCTCCCAAAAATTTCATTATTACTCTTGATATTACAAAAAACAACGATAGCTTTGCAAGCAGTTTTTCTCACTCGAGAACAAGGTTTCTACAAGCTAATTCTTGAAGAAGACGCTCTTCAAGTAGTGTAAGCTCAGAGAAAAGAAAGTTGGAACTAAAGTTAGTATGGTTATCTTATTGAAAAAGCTCATGAGGTGTTGAATTGCATACACATGTGATAAGTTATTCATGTAAGCCGTAACTTTAATGGAGCGACTCACCGCCTTGCGAAGGAAGCTTTGGTCGTTAGTGAAGAAATTGTCCTTATTGAGGAAGTCCCAATTTGTATTTTTGAAGCATTTTACTTAAAAAGTTATATATAATAAGCGCTAAATTACTTTTTTTTTTTTAAAAAACAATGTTCGATAGAAGTCAAATTGACTAACATAAAAGCATGGGTTAATTTTTAATTATCCTCATGTTGATATGGCATGTAGATCATTTTTTCCACGATAGAAAGATGGTTCAATGGGGGACCGGGTTCCATTATAACATAATGGGCGCGTCCCCATGTAATTATTATGACTTTTCAAAATTCAAAGAGAGGGTCACCATATCAGCATTGGAGGACGTTAGGAAGCATGATAATCAATAATGGAGCAGCTCTAACCTGGGGCCGGCTGGGTAATGCGGGACCCAACCGTGTGATTCCCGATTGGTTTGGGACCCTTCAAAATCTTCATACCAGACTTCCTCCGTTAAGCCATTCACACATAAAACAACACACACAATGATTGATGAAAACTATGCAATATATATACTCTATTTTCCCCCCCCCCCTGTGAATATTCTAATAGCCTTCCAAGAGAAAATGCATCTGCTTTTGGAAACGCCCCATGTATCATCATTTTTTTATATATATATTCATTTATCTTTTGTTTTTCTTTTTGACTGAATCGTTGTATTGTTCAAAGGTCTCTGTTTTCTCAATTTTAAATTAAAAAATCAACATCCAGAGCTCTTTTTTTATATTAAGTTTATCTAATCATTAATGAGCTAACATGACCAAATTCTACAACCCTTTTTGACTATCAACCAGACAGCACAACAACTTTGGAAGATTAGACAAAATTATTTTTAATTAATTGCGTTTATTAAACTTCAATATAATTTTTACATGTATTTTTTAAGTGCCCGTAAGAAATATATCACATGCTCTATGAGGACATCTATGCTTTTTCTTATGAGTAATGTTATACATGACTGATCTTGATATGACAGTGCCCACCATTTCTTACTGTTTTTTAATAAAAACGGATGTTTAACATCATTGTCACGTCCTCAACAAAATCAACAAAATAAAATAAACGTGTAATATATAAAATTTCTCATGTCTTATTGAATTTCATTTGGAGTTAAGGAGATGCCTGCAGAGCACGTGACATCATTAGACACCCCCATATGGAAGAGATTGATCCGATCCCATCACTATTAAAATTCAAGGTCTCCAAGTTGAGGATTATTAATTACAGCAATTTAATAGTCGATAATTAAGATATCCCATCAAATGGCATGCAACATCCATTTTTGGCATTAAGTAAAGCACTCTAATCTGCAGTCACCATGTGTTATACATATGGGCCATTGGGTCCATCACATGATAATCTGTAAAATAATCTTATTTATATTATATAATTTCTGTTTATGGGATCCTACAAATATCTTAAGCCACTAGATAATTAAAATAACTCAGATTCAGTGATGTCATCAGGAGGAAAAAAAAATTGACATTCCCCATACTCAAATGATCATGTGGAGAACGGTACGACTCCTAGTGCGCTGTCTAAATGATCATTCATTTATAATAATTAGCACTCCAATGAATGAAGAAAATAGTGGGAGGATCATTAGTGTGCCTTTCACTTGATCTATTTTTATTGTTCAAATCAAACCTTAAAGTATTAGTAGCAGTTCCTTTTAATTTTTTTTTTTAATATAGAAAATAAAACTATTCTTTAGTTCTCTATTTAAATGCACTCCACAGCAGCTTCCCTTCATCTTTCTTTATATGAATCAAATGTTATTTAAATTAAATGCTAGAAGAAAAAAAGAAGAAAGAGAAATTATTTAAATATTGTTTTAAACAAATGGTAGAGAAGAGAGATATGAGAGAGAAAGTTTTTATATTAAAATAATACTAAGGAAACCATTTTTTGTTCCCTAGATGAAGAGAACCAAAAGTGATTTTCTTAGTGTTTTTATAGTTTAGGAAACACTTAGGAAAGCTGCTGCAGAAACTTTTTTTGTGTTTTTTTAATAGTTTTTTCCACACTAGGAAAGAGAATATGGTTTAAAGAAAGCAGTTGCTAATGCTCTTACAGGTTTAATGGTATATGTATTGTCACGTCATTTAAAACTAGCGCTCTCTTTTTAATTTTATTACGACTGAAGTGTCCCAAAAAATCTCTGGCTTAGAATAAATATTGGTCTTAGATGTGGTAATATTTGTATGCATTAGGGCATTGTCTATCTTGTTGGGTTATGTATATATATTTCTCAAAATGGGTTATCATAGTGACACGACATGATGTATACAGTACATTTTTAGATGTAGCAAAATAAAAGATTAATCATAAAATGAATATTTTGATTCATCTCACTTGAAATAGAAATGATCCGATTTTGATGAGGTTTTGAAGATCAATATTTGATCTGCTGAGTGATTAGTCCAAACTAATTATATTAATTGGTTGGTGAGCTCACATGGGAGATGAGGCTTAAAAATGGAGAAGGAGTTGGTTTCCAAAGAGAATATCCTTTGAAAAGCTTAAAAAATTTTGAGGAGAAAGATAGTAATGGGGGTTCGAAATGAAAGCTTTCCCTTCCGAATGGTTGTTGAGATGTTGCCATTATTGGGGCACATGTTCTGAACTGATAACTGCTAGAAACCCTAACGACCATATATGATATTTAAATCATAGCATTACTAACTAACATGGCCATTTCACTTCAAATTATTTTATTATTATTAGTCAAATAGGATGCCGAGTCAGAAAATAGGAAAACAAAATAAATTAAAATCCATGTTGCATCTTTGTAGAATCAGTCCTTTTGATTTGAATTTTATTGAATAAATCTATGCGGTTTATAATTTCTATAAAAAAATAAAAAAAAAATAAAAAAAAAAAAATCTTTTTGGTAGCATTTTTTAACGAAAGTTAATGACACGTAGTCACTTAGATACATTAACACCAATAATAATATTGACATGTTGCAATATAACCTAACTTAAACATTTATCCTAAAGAAAAAATAATTTTTTGAAAAAATACATTTTTTTTTAAAAAAAACACAATAGTTTTAATCTTTTATGCCTATCCGTAAAATGCATTAAAAAAAAAAAAAAAAAAACAGAGATGTCTTTTCAGACACAGGATGAAATTGGCCTGATCAGTTAAGACGAAAGATGCAGTTTTGGACACAACAGCGGTGAAACTAGTGATGTCAAATGGTGGTCCTAAGCCGGCAATTTTGCGGCATTCTTTTGTCATCGGCAGAAAGTCAACATTATTTTTGTTATCTCCAGAAACAACAACGATAACCGAATCATGGTCGACCTTCATGTTCGTTGCACTATTTCGGATTTATTCCATCCAAACAAAACTGATGAGTTCGTTTAATACGTGTAATCTTCGTCCTGATTAACGGATTTCTATCTCCTATAATTTCTGCTCCAATTTTAAGGAATTTGGTAGAAAGGGGATGTGGAACCAAGGGCATTCGAGCCCGTTCTTATCAGTTCAAAGTTCGGGACCGATTTGTCCAAGCGTCTTTAGCTCTATTTGAAATTCGGACAGAGAATAAAAGAGAAGTGTAGAGCCCCAACTTAAGAATTTAGGATAAAATAATACCAAATTTACAAGTAAAAAAAGGAAAATGCTCAGAGATATTACTATTTTATTATAATTTTTTTTACAAATTAATGTGATAAATATTTTATTAATTATAAATTGTTACATCAATTTGTAAAAAAAATTTTTAATAAAAATTGTAATACTCTAACAACACTCGTAATAAAAAATAAAAAAGTGACACGGGACACGGGACACGTGACATGTAAAATAAATAATTGGCAATTTATGGCGGTATATATATAGCCTATAATGCACTGTCCTGCTTCAGAAAATTTGAAACCTTGCCGAGGATTTTTGGCCCACTGAGTTTCATGTCAGTGTGACTTTGCAGCAAGTCTTGCTAGAATCGGACAGAGCAAGAAATTGGAGGGTTGCAGAGATTGATTGAAAATGCCCATCAACTAGAGACCAAGTTTTTACCCTCTTTCATTGGCTAGAAAACTTGTGACCACTAGATTGGTCCTTGGTTTTGCCACTTGCAAGCTAGGCGGGTATAAATAAATAGATCAGGACCAGTTATTGTTCAACATAAATAAAGGCAAAAAAAAGAAAGAAAGATAAGGCTTTAATGCCAATCTACTACATGTGCAACAACTATTTGCCCTTTTCTCACCCCCCTTTAGTAATAAAAATTGGACTTGGAATTTTGGGTGGGTGCGTTTCATGATAGAGACGTTTGAGTCTCTCTTTGACTGACGAGTGAACTGTAAATGAACAAAATAAGAAAGAGAGATTGCAAGCTGTCGTAATATCTTATTTGCTTGTCGATGTACGAACATAAGATTAAATAAGTCAATTTAAACTTGACCTATTTACTTACATATGTCATACCTTTCAATCTTTATATGTTAATTTCGTATTGAATTTATGTTGAGTTTTTAAATCATGTAAATTTATGTCAAGTTCAAATGATATCGAAGTATAGGTATAAGCTATATAGGTTAACTTAACTCGACTCATTTAATTAAACGGATAAAACTCTCTAATTTTAACGCGCTAATTTTATGTTAATTCGAGTAAAATTTAAATGTTGTATGAAACATTGACGCCCTATAAAGATGGGATAAGATATTCATTCACAATCACAGGTGCTTTTTGCTTCTTAAAGCTTTATGAAATTGAAAGTCACTATACTGTATTCTAAGGTCAATTCATGTTTGGCATGACATAACCAGAACCTAACGTGTAGGGCATAAAGATTAGCAGGAAGGGTACAAGAGGTCATGTGGAGTGTTTTTGAAAGACCGAATAGATCGAGTTGTAGGCATGGCTGCTTAAAACAAGCCAGGACCCCCCCGTGTTCTTCGCCAGGTTTTTTGCATCGTTTTGTTCTGAAGGATTGGGCAAAGCTCATTACAAGGTCTCTGTCTCGCTAAAAGTAGAAGGCGTTTTGTTTTGCACTACTTTCTACTAAAGTGTTATGTCGCTTCTCCAAAATGCTTTACAAAGTTCAAATGTACTGCCTGTCGACACTTGACAGATCGACGTTGCAACTTGAGGATCCCGTCGACCAAATTCCACCAAATTAGGACAGGGAATAAGAGAGGCAGGTCCGGGCGTAGGGTACGGGCCTATTTGCTCGGGATATTAGGGATAATAATTCATGTTCATCTGTTGAGTCCAGATTGTGTTGAGGTATATATAGTTATAAGACTATATGAATCATTTTGACCCAATCATTATAATTAAATAAGTCAGACCCTTTAACCCTGATAAGACACATTTAAATAAAAAGGTGACACTGAAGATGCTACACATCATTCTCTTAACTATCTCTTGCTTATTTTCATATAAAGAGATATGCAAATCTACTATTAAATCTATGAAACTACACATAAGAGAATGAAAACAATCATTTTTTAAAAATTAATTAAACTATTGAAGCTATATATATCTTTACAATTAAGGATAATACTGTGGTATTATGATTTTTTTTTTTTTGCCTTAAACTTTAGGATTAAAAATTTTTTAATGGTAAAAATAAAAATAAAATAAAAACTTTATTTGGATTATGCAGGTCACCCATGGGCGAAGTGGGTTGACCCAAAATTTACCAATTTATTAATCATGCCTATCCAGTTTGACTAGAACTCTATTTTACTAAACCCTAACTCGTTAATTTTGTGTCACGTTTGTATGTCATGTAAAAAATTGTTAGTCTTATTAAACACTCAAGCCCCGCACCGTCTCTTGCATTCGCTATGGAATTCGAGCAAGGAATTCCACAAGATCTCGATCCTGTTTTTCTTTTTAAGTGCTGTAAGAGGTTTAATGATAAGATTAATTAGTCTCATGCATCATTATAGCCATTATGAATGGAATAAGTTGATGGAAAGTTAATTAGAAAAAAAAAAAAAATTAGAAAAAGTTGATGGAAAGTTTTCAATTTGTGGTAAGACCAAGAATGTTATATCTCCAAACGGCCTATGTGTCATGAACTTCAAATCCACCTAACATTACTAACCACTCTAACTTCCTCCAAATCTTTATAATAATTTATGGAAAAAAAAAAGAAAAAAGGACCACATAACAAAAAGGTAATTGCATGCGTATTAGCCAAACTATTAGCACTCTTCCCTCTCACATATGCATATCATATCCCTTCAATGACTTTTCAAATATATTGTCATATCCTCTGCTTTCTGGTCACCCAGCATCAAACGGGTGCTTTTTATCTTCTCCATCCCTTGCTGCTTATTCTATTGCAAGCTCTCTCTCTCTCTATCCACTGCCACTTTTGCAGGTATTTTTATACCTTTCGAAGATATTCATTCAAGGAATGGGCTTAGATTTGGAGGCAGGTCATGGGTTGGATTAGATACACAGAAAAACTGTCTACATGCATTTCGCTGGGATATGTTTATGCAGGGACAGGCAAAACTCAAACGATAATTAAGTTCAACTGCATTTCTCTAATCCCATGCACATAAATCATTCAACCAATCATCAAGACTGAAAGAAAAAAAGAAAAAAGAAAAAAGAAAAAAGAAAAAAGCAAAAGCATATCCTACTATATGATCTTGCTAATTAAAAGTCATATATATTGACAATTGCAGTAGTGGGGAAGTTCGTCCAAAAGTTTAACCAAGATTAATCATTTTGATGATCATGACGAATCTTGCAGTGGTGTAAGCATCACTGATTTCAAAAATACTTGATCGAGGAAGGAAGAAGTGCATATCATATGTGGGATAAGAGACAAATGTCAACTTAGGGGCTACAAATTTCAAAGGCCTAATCTTCCAACGAGTCTGTGGGGGAGGGGGGGTCTAAAAAGGAAAAAGAAGAAGAAATATATAGGATGGGGACCGATGTATGAATGAATTATTAGTATCTGATGAGTGGACGGAGAAATGAATATGTATAAGACAAAGTTTAAAAATCATTGCTCTCACCTGCTAAGATCTCACTTTAGATTATAGAGTTGAGTAAATTATAGTATATTATTTTGCATGCGTTACAATTTTGACTAAAGAGAGAGCCTTTAACATGCACCATGCATTACGCAACTCAAAAAGTAATTGATTCTTGCTAGAGTGGGAGCTGATCATTCGTTCTTGATCAGTTGTGAGGAAACAAATTGGAAAGGGAGGAAGCAAAAGAAAAGCAAATTTTTTATCAGGAAAGTTAGGTTAATCATATCTTTATCACGACTATGAGCTACATTACTTAGTTTAGTTGCTAACATTATTGTAAAGAGAGGCCTAATAAGTGCGATATTTAAATGAAATGGAGATTGTAAAGTGTAGAGTCATTGTTATTGTTACGATACTATGTTAAATTACCAGTTATTCAAAAAGTTTAAGCTGATAAAAAATAATAAATTTAATTGTTTAATCAAATATTCTAACAATCAATAACATGAATAAAGTAATGACCGCTATTGATACAGTAAATCAAAATAATTGCTCTTAGGCGAATAAGAATATTAAAGAAAATGTCCCCCCCAAAAGGCTTATAGTACTTTTTTTTTTCCTCAGATCAGGATTTTCTTCACTTCAAATAAAATAAAGAAAATCTATTTTATGGTTTAGATTATATTTTACACATATAATGGTATATATATTGTCACATGATACATATGATATGATGTTGTCATTTAAAATTTTTAAATGACATAACATTATGTATCTTATTAGATGCAACATAACAAAATCTAGACTGTGAAACAAATCATCTTCATTTGACTTGGGGTTGTTAATGTGACAATAATGACTTTGTGCTGGTACGTATATAGCAGAAGAGGCAACAATATGGGTTGCTAAGGAGATTGTCTCTTTTTTTAAAAAAAAAAAAATCATATAACTTTTTTAAAGATTTACGTGATGTTATGATAATTTATCTGTGCTAGCGGTTGTCATTATATTTGAAAATATCTTCACATGTTAAGATGATATCTAATTGTTTATCGTAATAAAACAAAATTTCTTTGTGAAAAAATCCTAATAATATATGAATTTAGCATATTGAATAAGATGTCAAAGATATAGGCTCAAATTAATGACCAGATTCAATACCATATATATCAAACATTAAAATTTAAAAATCTTGCATACCCGTTCTGTTAGATTAAGTAGAGCATAAAAGCAAATCTGCTGAAAAGAAAAATTGTGGAGAATCCATTATGTCCTATTTGTGTGCATGCTGGAGGTGGAATCTACGGGGCATACTTTGTGGTATTGTCCAGCGACACGAGATGCTTGGAGTATGTGTGGAAGAAGGCTACAAAAGAGTTGCTTTCGAAGAATTTCTTCATGTCGTTGAAGGTTTGCATAGTAGATTGGAAAATGAGGATTTCGAACCCTAGGCTGTAGTTGCTTGCCATTTGTCGTTTAGGAGAAACTCTTTGAACTATGGGGGGCTATTTACTCATCCTTCTCAACTTGTGAAGAATGCACCAGAATTCCGTAATGAGTTTAAATCTGCAAATGCAAAGACACATGGAAGACGAGAGAATGATAATTCCTTAGTTCAAAAGTTGGTGCCACTTATTATAGATTTTTGTGAAAGTTAATTGGGATGCAGCGATGGATAAAGATAATGAAAAGATGGGCATTGGTGTGGTTGTGAGAGACCATGAAGGGGATGTCTTGGCGACATTGATAACTCCCGAACCACAAATCATTGATCCAATTGTTGCAAAGGCAATGGCAATCCTTAGGGCTGTTGTTTTTACTAGAAAGTTGGGGTGTTAAAAGGTGGAGCTTAAAGGAGATGCTCTTATGGTGGTGCAAGTGCTACAAAAGGACATGGACAACTCATTGAAGATGCTAAGGTTATGCTCAAAGGTCTACAAAATTGGAAGGTGTCCTATGTCAAAATGGAGGAAAATAGAGTAGCTCATAGGCTAGCCAAAAAAGTTAATTCTCTTGTGGGCGAATTAGTTCATATAGAGGAAGCTCATCTGTGTATTTTTGACCTTGTAGCTGCTAATTGCAGTTCTTAAATTTGTTATTTTTAGTGAGAGATTGTGAGACTGATTTTTTTTTTTAAAAAAAAGATCATTAACAATTCACAAAATATTTTAAAACATAAAAAACCAAATAGAAAATATGTATTTTTGAATTAAGAAAAATATCTAACTTTAAGTTAAAGCTAACTTAAGTTTAATGATTGTGATTTAGGGTTTAGGGTTTTTATGGTATAATGTTTGGGGTTGGGTTTAGGGTTTGGGGGCTTTATTCGGTTTGAAGGTGTATGGGCTTTTTAAGGTTTGAAGGTGTAGGGGCTTTTTAAGGTTTTTTTACTTATTTGAAGCAAATTCATTGGGATCAATTTTTTGCTTTGAATATATCATATATTCTTTTATGAGAAAGAAACAAATGTTACTCTTAAAAGGCTTTAAAAAATGAGTAATAATAGAAACTACAGTTTTATCTCACAATTATATCATAATGTTGATGTGGCAGTTCAAACCAACTCTTGATCAATATTTTTTTTTTAAAAAAAAAAAATTAATTATTGGTTGGGACTGCCATGTCAACATTATGAGATTAAAATATGATTTCTAGCATTTCTCTTAAAAAAATATTTATTCTTTTGAAATTATAATGGTGAAATTTGTAGTTAAGTCAACAAGGCATCCTTAATAGACATTTGGGCCCCAAATTTGTCGACTAGCATTGTGAATAATGTTGATAAGGACGAGTTGAACAATGTCGACTCAATAAATCTCCAACTAATATTAAAAGCTTAAAGATGGTAACTTTGTATTTGTTTATCCATTTAAGATGATTTTTCAAAAAAGACATTCACTAAAGTAACTCTTTAAAATCAGTATGTAGAAAAATTGAAGATAGTAACATAGAGAGAGAGTATATATATATAAAACATTCACAAGTAACTTGTTAAAATCAATAAGTAGAAAAACTAATAATATTGACCTAGAGAGAGAGAGAGAGGGAGAGAGGGAGAGCGTATATAGGTGATTACCTCAATTTCTAAAAATCTGATTGGGTTTGAGAGCCGTAATATAAGGTCATGAGAGCTTTGTGATTGTAGCTAAAAGTATGACTAAGACGGGATTTTTAGAGCCTGTAGCGACAGAAGCTTTGGCTATTCTTCATGCTGTAGAATTCCACCGCGATTTGGGACTACATAAGATTTTTTTCGAAGGTGATTTAGTCGAAGTCGTGAAGATACTCAACTCAAACGCCCGAAATTAGAGTAAATATAGACATCTTGTTGGATACACCTGTGAAATACTAAATCTATTGATCAGTTGGCAAATTGGTTACGTTAGGAAATATGTCAATTCTACTGGCCATGATTTACCAAATTAGCAGTTAAACATATCATAGATTGAATGAAATAAATTCCTTTATATCTGTGAAATTGTTTTATTAAAATAATTTGCTCTTTCTTGATATTTTCAATGAAATGAAATGAGATTCATATTCAAAAGGTCCTATTGAACCTTTTTTTTTTTCTTCTTTCTTTCTTTTATTTAAGTTTTCAATTTTTTCCTCTATATATAACTTTTCAAAATCTGCACAAAAGAGATTTATTTTAACTACTGCTTGGACACCTGTTTTTTTTTTTTTTTTTTTCCTTCTTTGAATTTCTGTATTTTTCTATCGAAATTTAGCACGTTCTAGAACTGGATTTGGACAGCCTGTTATGGCACAAACCGGCCCTCAATAAAGGATATCCATCAACGTGAATGAAGCTGTTTAGCTCTAATGTCAGTCCCCCAAACACGTGCCAGATAAAATTGTATAGTATAAGATTATAATATTATAAAATAGGGTAAATTATATTTTCCTCCCAAACAAACAACCCATAACCGATTTTGTTTCAAGTAGCAGATTGTCTCATCTTTGGTCGTTAGTTGTGACAGAAACCGTCTAGCGTGAGTTGCACATGAGCACTTTCTGTCCTCATTTAACGCCACTCAGAACAAAATGGTAATTTGAGAGAATGAGTTATAATTTATGGGTGTAAGTACAAATGGGGTGGTAGTGGAAGGAGTGACAATATATAATTTACCCCATAAAATAATAACATTTATGAGAACGATCCCACTTTCATAGAACATACAAATGAAATTGGAATTAAAAAAAAAAATGGTTCCAAGATTAAAGAAAAAGAAAGATTGATTAAACAGAAAGAAGGGGGAAAAGGTGACTTAACTATTGAGTAATCAATTGTACTTTTTCTTTTTTAATGTTCCCGTTTGTTTTCGATCAACAGTGACTGGGAATTTTCACCATAACTTTAGGCAAAATACTAGGAAGCATATTACAGACAAATCCCTGCATTTACTGCAGTACAATGTCGTACCAAGCTCCATTATCAAGGTCAATGGCTAAGCCCTGAGGCTATGCAGCTATAATGCAGCCCCCCCTCCCACCAAAACCAACTGCACTAATTGCCCTATAAAATTTAAATACTGTGCAAAGACATAAATAATGCAGCCAAGGATCAGAGCACCACATGCATGGCTTTTGTTTTCTCCGACAACCATATCCAAAGGGCAGGCAATATCTCATTAGTTTAAGTACAGACTCCAGAAACCCCATGGGCAAATTGCAATATACATTTGCCATTGTCATATCCTACACGAGTGATTCCCTTCTTTAATTATGAATTTTGGCACTAAATATAATGCTCTATGCATACTAACAGTCTACCACACACGCAGGTGCAAACAAAGATGTGAAAAAGGAAGTCAGGCTCACAGAAAACTTGGAGGTCTTTGAGCAAACACACACATACATAAGAGTTCACAAACAATGCACTTTACATACTAAAGATCCTGTAATAGAACAGGAACTTGGCCAAAGAGAACTGCAGTACTGCCACATATATAGGGTCATAGCACTTAGCAGTCTTATACATATGTAATAGACTAGAAACATACCTTAACAGAAACATTAATTCCATGGCAACAAAAAAACATAAAAGATAGTAACAATAAAGCCAGCCAACTCATGATCTCCGATCCAGTCCAACACCCCACCTTTTCTGCCTTGTCATGATATCTGGTAGACTGCTCGAAGGATAGGATTAATCATGTCAGAGCTAGCTAGTTCCTGTTCCTGCACTTCTCCATGGCCCTTGGAGCTGTGCACAGAACCAAAAGAGTTTTCCATGAGAACTGAACTTGACAAATGTAAATGCATATGCGAAATGCAACTTATACAAAAGCATTGCACAAAGTATTGTACATGTCCTATTTATGCAGAAGCCAGCACTAAGATCCATGATCAAATTACACCTGGTGTGAAACTTACAGGAATAACCTTCTATAATAACTCTGAATGGGGCCCAATGTTTCATAGACCCAACATTCGGTTATAATTTTTGAAGATTGAAATTTATGTTGTTTTTAGTTACTGAATGAGGGGTTTCAAAATTGGAAGGGTTCCAGCATTCCATCAACAAAAAATGAGGACTGTAACATAGCTAGAACAGGTTTAATTTGTTGAGACCTTCTCTTATATATTGCAATAAAATTACTACAAACCATTCATGTGGAATGCACTTGTCATTAAGCGTTTCAAGTATGAAATTAATCATTTAAGATATTGAAAAGGCATTAGCTCAAAAGCTAAGTAGTTGAATGGTTGCCATATTTAGAATATGGACGAATCTTCTAGTTAGAGTCATAGACCGACTCTGGTTTGGAATCCAACTTCATTGTGCCCGTTTTGAGTGTTAAATGCATTAGATAGGGGCAAGGGCGTTCTAAAACTGCACTAGCTCATGCTGACAAGGGTTAAACATTACAGATGTTATATGGATGCAAAATGTACGCACCTAGGCCAATGGCATCTGCGCTCTTCATGATTCTCAGCCTCTTGCATGTTTCAGTAAACATCCTGCAAAAGTCAATAACTACATTAGATTCCACAATGGAATTTCATATAAGCTGATAGTGATGCAAATAGCTATTAATTAGAGATGGACACCAATCAAGAGCATCATAAACCCCAAGTAAATGGCAAGTCCAAATCCCCCAAAAAAATTAAACAAAATGCCTGAATCTCAGAGATCTGCAACAGTAATATAGTATTGCTCATGGCAACATGGAGGATCCATGCAGAAAAAAGAGAAACAAAAAACAAGAAGAAGACCAAGAGCCAATCATACTCAAGAGATTTGTATTTTCATTTCCAGACCAAACCAATACTGCTAATCTTCTCTCTACTGTTATGGCTGACACTTCATTTTATAAACCAAAGGACTATCCGGTTAAAAAGCAGTATAATGTATTAGACTTTCACAAACTTTTAAAAAAATGATAGCACATGCAGGTGCATATGTATGTACGTATGCATATAAAATTGGATCAAACTAACTATAACATGCCAATGCACAGTTAATAAGTATAAGATACAAAGCTAACATATTGAGGGGAGCTGTCTGGATCATATAGGTTGAAATAAAAAGGCAAAGTTCAATTCTCATATTTCTGTCCAAAGCAATGTTATAATATGTAAACATCACCATGCCAATTTCTCCTATGGAAGAATAATGACACGAGATTCATTTGTGCATACAGCAAATAAACATCATTAGTGATGGTTTACACATTACAACATCCTGATTCGTCTCCTTCAATTGCTGGTTCATAGGTTTTTTGGGTATGTTCATGTTCAACTGTTGAGAATATTATAAATAAATTCTCTACTACCATAATTCGAAAATCTAAGCTCTTTGAAACAGATTATTTCTTCAATACGGTGCATACCATGCATACTGTAAACTCACTCACATTACACCCATGATCACGCTCTAATACGTATCCACATAGATCACCACTTCCTTGGCTTCTTAGTATTTCTCAAGTGATTCCCAAACTGTCAACATTACATATAACTCCAATGTGCCCATACACAACACAGTAACATTTCCCTAGAATGGCATCATAACCCAGACAGTATTGAACGTTTATATAAAAAAGTTCATTCATTATGTAACTGATAAAATTCAATAACAGACAAAAATACATAAGGTGAATCAGGGCTTACTCCCAGGGGACATCACCCACAAGCATCCAGTCACCATCTTTATCTTCATATGTAAGAACATATTCTGAGCCATGAAGCAGATCTTTCAGCTTGCTCTCACTAAGCATCTCCTTGCCCAGAGTTCCATGAGATCCATATTGACCTGACATCACATCAGAATAGCAGTCCGTACATGCACACCATAACATGTAGCTTTAAAGTGCAAAATATACGCTCCATATAAAATTACATCATTAATAAGTAACCCGACCATGATCTTTGTATAGACTTGAAACCTTGTATTGACTCACCAATGGTAAAACAGCTGAACATTTTCTCAAGAGCAGAAGACAGGTCCCGATATGTAGAGTAATTTTTTAAGTCTACTTTCCTCAAATAAGGAGCACCGTCCATGCTGACCTTGACAAACAGAGCGCCAGGTGCTGCTTTTCCATCTACTTCGTCAGTGTTCTTTGAACTAGCCAACGAGTTCTTCCTAAACGATCTTATAGGCGGCCAACCCACAACCTGAGCCCTGTCACACAAGGAATATCAGAGACAATTCTCAATGTTAAGCCCAATCATATGACCACAACCCTCTTTCCACTCACTTGGTAGCAGGTGCACTGCTATTACCATTTGCAGCACCATTATGATTTGGTCTGGGTTCATTGGCAGCACGAGGCCTCTCATGTGGTACCTTTGGTGGGGCAACTTCTTTTGCATTACCCGATTGAGTCCCAAGGTTCTCCAGCACAGAACCAGTTTTTAGTCCAAAATTTGAAGAAGGCCTTGGGGACAGCATCGCACTTACCTCTGAATTAGCACGATATTTTCCCTGCACCAAAGACAGGGTTGTAATCAGAACTAGATCCAACAGTAAACAATATCCAATTCCCTTGAGTAAAAGCAGTGATTTTCACCTCAGAGAAACCATCCATAGCATCAGAGAATCCTCTTTTGCTGCCCGAACCAACAGTCTTCTGCGAAGAAGAGTAGTGACCGTCGTTCAGAGGATGCAAGGGGAAGAGGGGTTTCTCATCGAGTTGAGTTGAGCTTAGCAAGCAGAGTTCTGGATCTCTTTCAGGGGACTGGGATCCAGGAAGCCCAAGTCTCAGTTCTGTGGCCTTCAGATTCAGATTACTACGTTTATTCTCAACAGACTCAGTGGACACTACTGAGCTGTCCACAGATGAACAATCAGATAATCCCATGTAGTTGCGCTCTTTCAATTCCGAACTGTTAAGGCATAAGCTGTCATCAGAGGAGGAGGAAGCCAGTAAAGTGACATTGCTCTGACCCTCCTCCTCCCCAACGCCAAGCAGTGGAGGAGACATTAAAAATGCCAATTTTCACTTGAAAATTTCCAATTTTTCCTAACCTGCCAAGTTTTTCAAAACCCCAAAATACCCAAACTCATTTTAATCCGGATACTAAAAAGGATTGCATAAAAAAAATGAAAATTAGGAATCTTTAAATGGATAAAGTAGTAAACAGCAATACATGGAACAAAAGCTGGCCACCTTTAACGAGCAAACCAATTCAAAAAAAGGGAAATCCAGGGATCAATCTTAAAATCTCCGTTATCCAAACAAGCATCCACTAACTCAGAAACCATTGTCAGTTTCTTTCCTAAAAACCATGCTACAAGCAATGAGGCCAAGATAGGTAACAACAATAACAAAAAGTTGAGCATGAATTCGAGGATCCATTGTATTAGCAGAAATCCTAATATAAAATAGCCTGCCGCTTAAAGTCATAACAACCACTTCGGCACACAAGCTGAATAACATCAAGGGACAAGAAATGAACAGAAACCGTAAAGAGCTTCAGGTAAAAACCCCATCCAGAACGTTGACCCAAAAGTTTTAAGAGAAAAATGTAAAAAAATTGAAATTTTTTTTTAAAAAAAAAAAAAAAAACAGCAGACTGAAGCACAAACTATGAATCTCAGGAGCAGAGTCCCATTTGAACTTATTCTAATCTACAAATTTATCATAGGCAAAAAAATATCGTATCCACCAAAAAAAAAAAAAAAAAAAAAAAGAAGAGAGAGAGAGCGTGAAATAGCAAGCTCATAGTTTTAAAAGATGAAGGAAAACAAACGAAAGAAAGGCTTAAATTTATGCTTTTAAGGGAGAAAATAAAAGGGAAAAAGAGAAAAAAAATTGTAAAAACTTTCCAGTATATGGGTTCTTGGCAGGAAACAGAAACCTGCAGTAACCACAGCATTCGAATACTATGTTCATTGTACGGAACCAAAAGAAAATCAGCAGCAGCAGCAACAAGAACAACAAAAGACACGAACTCAAACTCATACAACCACTCTCTTTCACTCCTTCCTCCAGTTCCTCCACAAAACATAAAATGAAAACCAAATATGAAACAACAAAAGCTGAGACACTAGAAAAATGAAGACAGCAACCAAAAACAGCAAAGAAAAAATCTTGGAAATTTTGAAGCAAGAGTTTAGTGGTGTACCTGAAGAAAGTTGGGGATCAGTGGCCGACGAAAAGGATCGATTTCCGGCTTTGGTTGAGCAGAAAGAAGAAGCTCAGACAGAGAAAGAGAGCTAAGGACCCTCCATTTGGCACAAAGTTACAAAGACTTATTTGCTGTCCGATGTGAAACTCTGGGCATTAAAATAAAACTTCTAAACAAAACAAAACAACCCCAACAAAAAAAAAAAAAAAAGTGATCCCAAAAAACTTGAGGGTACGAATATCGACTAATTTTCTTTTCTTTTTTATTCTCCTTTCTTTTTCTTTTTTTCTTTTTTATCAACTAAATTTTATTCTGCTCCACTTTTTTATGTAATCCGCCGAACAACATGAGGGTGCGAATATCAATGGCTGAGGTTTATTTCAGATGGTTGAATGCAGGCCGTTGATTTTTTCAAGGTTAGTGACGTTTGCCAGGGCACATCTTGAAATGCGTACACTACTTAAGGAATTTTTTATTTTTCATTTTTTATTTTTATTTTTATGAATTTACGTGGTAATTTATATGTTAGTAAATAGTAACTTAGTCCACAACTTTTTTCTAAATTTTTTCTTAAGTGGAAAAATTAAAGACAATATTAATGTTGTATTATGCATAATGTTGTATTAATTCATTGGGCTGACATTACGTGCCGTTAATAAATTGAACATTGAAGTGACCAAAAACATATTTAAATTAGAGAAAAATCTAAATAAATAATTGTAAAAATTAAAATTTCAAAAAATAAATTAAAAAGAGCATGACAACTTCAGAAAAAAAAAACAAAAAAATGAATTTAGTCTGAAAGAAAAATTAGAAAGGAGTGGAAAATATGCTATGAGCGTGTGGTTGGGAGGCTATAGGTGCCTAACACTGCCAGATGCTGTGGTGCATTTGATGGAGTTGCCCATTCACTGTTACGAATCATGGTGGCAAACCTGTCGTTTCAACACAACATCCCATCAATCAACGACTGGGACGTGTCCAAATCACTGCCCTTCACTGTCGTTTTTCCAGCTTACTTCAAGATAAGCCAAGATATAGAATCATATCATCATGTTCATCTTTTTGGGCAGTCGTTCCTATTCTGTCATACGAAACGTGGAACGGACCCCTCCCCTACACAAAAATACCAGATTACCCCCAAATCACCACTATTTGACTTTGTTCCAATTCCGCCTTCCATAAAATCAAGGTGATGGATACATGACAATTTTTTATTTTTTTCTCAAATTGATTCTTTTTTTTTCTAAATATCAATTTATTTGAATTGTGTTTAACTTTAGAGCAAGTAAAGTAAGCTCTTTTTGTTAAAAACACAAAAATGAGCCATAATTTTTACATAATATCTTTAATTTTTGCATGTTTTAACGATGCGTGTCAGTTTAATCGATTAAATTAAAAAAAAAAAATTATTCTCAACAATTTAAAAGAACATTATGTCCTTAAAAAAATGGATTTTTCTTTTTCCCTTTTTTTTAAAAAATAAAATAAAATTTATGTAGCATTAGGATAAAATTTCCAAAAAAGAGGAGAACAAATGTGATAATGAGAGGCAAAGAAAATCAGGTATTGTTTAGCCAAATATACCAAATTCAACCACCCCACTCATTGCACTAGTATTTTACAGGAGAGATTCCCTTCCTCATTGCCCCATGTTACATGCAAATTCTCTTTAACTAATGCCATAAATACCCCCACAATCACATGTGCATGACCAAAAATGGATCCCACAAAGTACTTTCACATGCTGAAGGGCACCAAAATTGGGGTCCACCCGGTTGCACTAGAAGGGCAAGTAGTAGGAATACATCTAACATAATTTTCTCTGAAAATAGTTCAACTATTTGATACCCTAGGAAAGGTGCTTTGCCATGAAAGAAAGAATTGTATATGGCTGCGCCCTGCCTATATAAGGACCACCTAGGGTCACATTCATAAGATTTAGTGATCAATATATTTTTAATTCTTTAATTTTTTTTATTAATAAAATATTTTCTTAATTATTGGTGGACTACCTTTTCTATTTCTTATTAAAACCTCAGTAAAATGTTGTTTAACACCATTTCTAGAGAATACCGGTGGATTATGATTGGACCATGAGTAGGGATGGAATAGGGAATTTTCATCAAAGGGGGCAAAATATATTAATATAAGGAGGCCAAAGTATGATTAAGAAATATATTAAACTTAATAACCATACAGTGTTAACAAAATAATTGTTTCTTAATGTATTACAATTTTCAAATCAATCACCTATTATAATGGGACTTCGACATTCTTAATAATTGTTTTTCTATTTTTTTCACATGTTCTATTTTGACATACCTAAATGCTTAAGCTCAAAGTTGCAACTTCATATTTGATTAAAGTTAGACAATTCACCATTTACTAACTAAGGTTTTTGTAATTTTTTAAATTTTTTCTTTATCAAGTTGACCTCAATAATGATAACATTGTGGTCGAGGATAAAACATAAAAATACAAGCGGGCTTGTGTGATGTTTCACAAATCATCAATTGTCTTGTAAAGAAAATTACGATAAGGTAAATTTTTAAAAAAAGGACATATGGCCATGTCCCATCCGACTCTCGTCTCCCTCCATCTCTTATCATCAGGATAAAAATTAAATTAAATTTCAACTATTCAAAAAGCTACGGCATATATGCTGTAATTTTTTTACAATACCTAAGTCAAATCTTTTTGCACAATATCATCCCTCAAACTCTTATCTTTATTTTTGTAAAAATATATATATATTTAATTTTTTTTTTTCTAAATTAAGTTAGGAGAGTTTTACCATCCAATTTATTAAAATGATATCACTTATTAAAGTATTTGATTGTTACATGCATTTGTAAAAGTTAATTCAGTAATGTTGTACATACTATCTACAAGTAATTGAAGCCAAAAGTTGCAAGCATTTTCATTCATATGCTTATACTTGTTAAAATCTGTAAAAAAAGTTGTTTATATAGTATTTTTAAATTAATTGTGGGGTATCATTATAATAAACTGAACTAGAAAATTTTATCTTATTTAATTTGAAGAGAAATAAATAAATATTTTTAAAAAATATAAATAAAAGGTGGGGGAAAGAGGAACATGAGGGGATTTGCGTGGAATACGAAAAATTAGGGGGGGGTAGGGAGAGTAGAGTACAAGTTACTTATGGGGCACTTGGGGGGGGTACAAGAGGTGAGAGGGGGACAAAGAAAAACAGGGTGAAGCGATATGATGTGTTGGGGGACAAGAAAGCGGCTTTTTATTTTGGATTGCCGGGTACAGAACGCGACATCTAACTTCCTTCACTACCCTCTTTGGGAGCCGCTTTCCCACGCGCACTTGATCGCGCATGCACCACCCGCCAATCACAGACAGACTCGATTGGGATTCCGCTGGGTCCCATACCCCAATAGCAATTATTATCTGCTGCGAAAGTTGCACGCGCCGGAGTGTTGTTGTGGACGAGGATTTTGTTGAGATTTTTTTCCTTAAGGATGGAGATTTTACTAACCATCATTAACTGTCACCACCATCGCACGCTTTGCCCTTAAACCATGCATACACAGAGCATCAATATACCAATGCTTTGTTTGGCATAATCATCGTCATCATCATCATGCCATTCCCATCTTCGCTTACGTCACTTACACGCTATCACCTTGGGCCTTTTTTTTTTATATATAATGGGACGAACACGAATAAATTAAGCTGGGCTCCCACGGTTTTTAAAAGTGCAGATATTGCGGGATCTGCCACACCACGTGGGTCCAATTTCAGGGGAGGCCCTCCGCTTCTGGCGCTAAGCTCAATTTGTTATGGGATTGGGCCATCTCACAAGCTCATGTGGGCCTTCACCCAAGGACTAGCCTAGACACCTCCTCGATCCAGCATAGTTTTCCCACTTCCTTCCACCAGTAACAGGACGCCACGTCATATAAACCAAAAATGTCAAGACCATACAAAGTTGCAAAACCCACATGTATGCCACGTGACATGCCTGACTCGAACAATTAGCTCATGGGTCACGGCCTTTGTCTCGGGCCCATCCTGGCAAGCCCACGTGTGAAATATGACTTGGTGAAAGCAACCTTCTACGGACGGCGAAAATAGATAAATAATGGAAAGTCACATTCTAGATACCAATGGCAATCGTGTAACCCATCGCTGTTTGATTCGAGAGTTTTAAGAGGTCAAATTCTTTTTTCTTTTTTTTTTTTTTTAAGATATTTATTCTGTGAATAAGCGGATTGGGGCTGCTCAATGTTTTTTTTTGTTTGTTTTTTTATTTTTTATTCAAATAGGGGAATCAGAAAAAAGATTACAAAGGAGGGTCTTTGTCACTCCTAATACGAATAGCATAAATAAACGGGAAACAAGTAGGAATGCTACCGAATACATGATTGGCAGCAACCCATCTAGCAACTTGATGCGCACCAAAATTGGTGCATCTGAAAATTTTAAAAGCCTTTCAATCCGAAAAAGAACCCAGCTGAAGATGGATGTCCGCAAAAACTGACGCCGAAATCTAATCTGAACTCAGAGAGGGATCAGAAATGGCCAAAATAGTAACCTGAGAATCACCTTTTAGAATCAAAGAAGAACAGCCGAAGGGGGCTACTCAATGTTGAATTTGGGTGCTAATGTTTGATAGAAGAATAGTTGATTTAATTTTTTAATTAATATTTTAATATTTTGCATCACGTATCATTTTAATTTGTAAGGATAAATAAAATATTTAATTAAAATAAAAAATGATGTATGAGTCAAAGTTTGCACGATTGAGCCGTTAAATTTCACTAACATAATTTCATCATCGCATGAAGCACTATACGTATAATAAAATGAGACTATAATATAGTTATAACATTTTTAATAAAATACAAATAAAATAAAAAAAATTAATTAGTAGATTTGTCTCATGCAAATATGTTTAACAACTTATAAAAAATATTAGTAATGCTAGATACTATAATTTTATTCAACAAAGATGACTGGACAACTTTTAACTAAATTATTAGATTAATCATTATTAAAATAAAAAAAAAATTATATGGTTGTTGAGAGTATCATGTTAACATTATTTGATAAATGTGAAAAATTATATATATATATATATATATATATATATATTATTATATATTATATATATATATATATCATGTATTTTTCTTCTTGATTGTGATTTTTTAACTTGATTTTTTTAGTAAAAAATATATAAAAAAAAAAAAAAAAATCTCTTTTTTCTGTCTAGTGATGCTTTTATGTTTATTTACATTAAAATTGAAAAGAAGTAAGTTGATGGGTATGACCCACGGGTTAATCTTATATGTATTATAACGTATCATAGATTTTGGGAAGAACCAAAGTTCTAGATTTGATGCCCATATTAAATTACTAGTTATTTTAAAATTTTAAGTGAATAGTTATTTGTAAATTTAATTATTTTAATTAATAATTTAACATGAAAAACAGTTGACGGTTAATATCTCTTAGACGGTTGGGCCAAGAAAATATGCCAAATCGCTTTCTTTCTCTCTCTCCCTTTTAATTTTTTCATTTTGGTGGGCTAAGGACAGCAATTAATTCCAACTAAGTTGTAGAATATGGTTCTAGATTCTTGGTGTATTTATAGAAATTCCTTTACCCTTTTTTATCATCCAACTTTCTTTTGGGTCTTTGATTCCTGACCCAACTTCGTTCACTTCGTTGCAATTATGTATGGGCGGGGCTTCTTTAAGCCCAAGAGCCGCTTTTTTTTTTTTTTTTTTTTTTCAAAGCAGCCCAAGCGTTGCTTTTCGCACCAAGTTTCCTGACCTGGTCCAATCCGGTTGAATTGGACACGAAATGCCCCTGGGCCTCAGCCGAGTAGAGCTAATGACACCTCACTAGAAGAAAAACAGTTTGAGGCAGTTTACCTTATATTTATCACGTTAGCCACTAACATATTAAATTAATTAAATCACTTAAAAAAATTAAGGAACAAAATTTAACAGTTAAAAAAAATTAAGCAATAAAATTTGGTAATTAAATTTTATTGTTTAATAGCAATTTAAGTGTCACCTTGACTACTATATCAATCAATGCAATAATATCTCTGACAACACTTTATTGGTGTTGGAGGCTTGGAAGTTAGAGAGACCACTTTTGTTTTGTTTTTGTTTTTGTTTTTTTTTTTTTTTCCCTTTTATTTGGAGTTTAGGATGAATACAATAAACCCTGCTGGCTGTTTTCTAATTGGCTATACGTGGTGCAATCTAGAGCCCATCTTTTTCATTTTTTGTTTTTTTTATTTTTTTTTTAATATTTTTGGATGAATAAAAAAAAAATCCTTTTTTCACTTGATTATATTGTAGAGGCATGATTCAAGCCAACGAGAACTTCACAATAAAAGAAAAGAAGTGCAAGCAGGCCTGCAGGCGCACCAATGAACTTTTAAAATGAGTTTATTGGTGACTTTCACATCACTTCCCATCTTTTATGTTTCCCTGATTGTCTCCATTAATATCACAAAATATTAAAAATAATTAAAATATCATTAAAAAAAATAAGCACAAGTAATAAACTAATACGTACATATACACGTAACAAGTAAATACCTAATGGGTATGGTACGCTTTCGAAGGATTTGAATTCGGTGCAATTAATACTTACGATATTAAATCAACGGCCATTCACGTGGCTTGCGATGAACGGTTTAGATCAAAATTATTGCACTGAATCTAAATCTTGATCGATCAAAATCATATACTATAAACACCGAAAGGTGTTGCCAATTTTGTACAGGGTCACGGAAATTTAGGGAGCTAGCTGTGGGAGGCTCCGCTCTGCACTTCAAATTTGACCCTTTTCATAAAGCGGAGGCCGACATGGACAAGCCATTGCTATGAACTTTGGAACCTGATCCCCGGGCATCAATACTGTCAGGCTATGGCTTTCAGCTTGCTTTGGCATCTGTTATACACACAACGATTTCATAATCATGATTAATCCTGTGACTAAAAAGTTTGCTAATTTTTCTAAAAAGAAAGGAAAAAAAAAAAAAAAGGAAAAAGAAGAAGAAACGCACCTTTTGTGGCGGAAGAGGTTTGAGATCTGCTTCGATATCGGCGGTGACGTCAACCGGAGAAGATTGAAAGAGGGAACGGATTTTGTCCCAGTGGAGGCAACAAGAGAAGAAGGCACTCATGAAGAACAGCAGCAGCAAAAGAAGAGCTAAACCTAAAGGAAACCCTATGGACGGCCGAGATGAGGCTTCACCATGATCCCCCATGATTTCTCTTGGATCGATCTCAAGGATCTTCTTCTTCTTCGCTAGGGTGAAATATTGAAGGACTAGAATATTAAAAAGAGTAGAGGAAATGGGAGTGGGGGTGGCAATTTATTAAGATTGGGAGCCACTGCTTAGGTTGGGTACAAGTGGACGTACACTTTTAGGTTTTTGTACGGAAAGCGGCTCATAGTGCTATATATCCTCCTTAATTTTATTATTTCAAGTGTCCCTCCCACAATTAATTTATGCATTTGTTGGTGCATTCACACCTTTGGTCATGACTCATGACTCGTGACTCATGATTGAAATTTTGGAAAAATTATACCTCTAATTAACTATTTATCAAAAAAAAAAAAAAAAAAACACACACATCTTTTATTCTATTATATATTCTTTGTCTTTTCAGTAAAAAAACATAATAAAGAAATATTTAAGAAATAATATTTAAATTAAATATTGAGAGTGAATCAAAGAGTGGGATGTAAGTGATTTGAAAATTAAAGTCAATAATTAAAAAAAAAAATGTGATTTTTTAGGTAAAATAGAGATAAAATTTGTTGAGTTAGATGTAGATGATCTTTAATAAGTATTCTGAATTGGTGAAATGAAGACGATATATTTTATAGTTCATATTAATTTTTTTAAATTTAATGGTTATATATTGCCTTATAGTAAATATGTTGGCATGTTATTTAAATTTTTTAAATTATATGACATTATGTACTTAAATGTAATAAAATAAAATGTAAACCATGAAATAGTTTCTTTTCAACTGAAATAGAGAGAATAGTATCCATTGAATTCATTCAATCTTTTTTTATTTTATTTTATGCGAATTAAAACTTTGGAGGTTTTTTCCTTGTGCCAGCTATCTACGGACGACAAGTAAAAAATTTATTTATTTATTTTTTTTAAAACTTATAAATTTATTTTGTACTTAGATATTTCACTCACTAACTTCTATTTTCTTTTTATAGAAAATTTTATTAATCTTTGGAATTTTAAGGATTTAAGATTTATTCGCACATGGGTTATTCCTAAGCATATTACATGCATCAAGTATTGGCATCTTTTTTTGTTTCATGTCTATTTTTGTTAGAAAACATTCTACACTTATTTGTATTCGTTAAGAAAGAACATCTGAAAAAAAAAAAAAGAGATTGTTCAGGAGAGAGAATCAAACTATGTAAGTGACACATATACACTTGTTACAAAAAATTAAAAAAATAAAATAAAAGAAAGAAAGAAAGAAAATAAAAAGAAAAGGAAACCCAATTAGGAGGGAAGTGTATGTTTCGATGTCATGCGTAAAACCCATTAAAATCAAAATCAATAATGTAATTCAAAAAAGAAATGCTTGTGTATTTTTTAAAGGTCTTTTTAAGATTTTTTTTAATTTTTTTAATTAAATTAGGGCCCACCTTTCATTGAGAGGTGAGCCCTAATTTAATTAAAAAAAAAAAATTAGAAGAATTACTAAAAAAATTCTTAAAAAATGTTCTAGCAAACCCCAATTCAAAATATCAAGCAGATCTCGTCACGTACATTATTTCTTATCCTAATAAATTAGGATTAATCAAGAATAGTGCAAGTGAATTAATATGGAGATCGAGATAGAATACTACACTAAAACCAAAAGTAAAGCATGTTTATCATCAAACGTTGCTGGCCGGGGAAACAACTTTGTTCTAACTTTACTGTGCATTTCGATGCTTATTTGCCCCCACCACAGGCCCCCACCACCACCAACCCGGGAAATTAAAGAAAGAAAATTATTCCACCCTTATGATGTTTATTGGCTTGTTTGGCAAAGCATTCCTATTCTACTGTTCACAATTTTACTGTTCACGATGTGATTGTTAAAAGGAATATTTTGTATGAAAAAGTGAAAATTTTTTTTTTTAGTGAGTATTTTATTTGAATGGTAATAAAAAAATATTTGATGTGATATAAAAATTGTTAAAAAGTAGTTGATATGATATAAAAAAGTGGGAATGTTTTTTTTGAAAATGTGGGTGGAATTGGAATTGGGAGTAGAGTGTATTGCCAACAGGGCCATTATGACACTCACAGTCGTCCTCTTCAACAACTTTTGACTTTGTGCTTTGAAATAATGATGTTAAGCACGGGTGCTTATAAAGGGTACTAAACCTCTTTCAAAAGTTGAGAAGGACACTGCACAAACCCACAGACATGGCAATTAAGGTCTTCCATGCATCCATCGTTTCACAGATTCATGCATATATACTCATGTACAAAACTATCTATGACCTTTTAAGACCCTTGCATGGTATTCTAGATCCAGTTATATATGGTCATGCATCTTTAGTTTTGTCCTTTTTTTTTTTTAATAAGTAATTTGAAAAAGAGAGGAGGAAAGGATGAGGTGAGGTGAGCTCCCAAAGCCACCTCAATAGGAGTATTCTCACTTGCAAGTGGTTTAGGCACTTACAAAGTACTATATATTAATTTGTAGTACTCCCTCCACAATAATGTGAGGTCAAGTTTTTTTTACTATATTTAGTAATTTTAAGAATGAGATGAAAAAGAATAATGAGCCTCGTAAATGTTATTATTACGATTTAAGTATCTCACATAATTTAATTGCAATATTAATCATTTGTATATAAACTTTTTGACATCATCTCCTTATAAACCAATTTTTAAGAGTGAGTTCCAGCATTGGAAGTTTATATCATTTGATATCAGAGTCATACACCATAGTTATGAAATAGAGTAGGTCATCGTGAATGTCAGATTCAAAAGTATGGTAGTATATTACAACCCTAAATGTCTCACATGACTTTAGTATAAACATAATTAATTATATGTATATAATTAAGCTCTTAGGCACCATCTTTTTTTTTTATTTCTTTTTTTTTCTAATTAAGTAATTTGAAAAAGAGAGGAGGAAAGGATGAGGTGAGGTGAGCTCCAAAGCCACCTCAATAGGAGTATTCTGACTTAAAGTGGTTTAGGCACTTACAAAGTACTATACATTTGTAGTACTGCCTCCTCAACAATGTGAGGTCAAGTTTTTTACTATATTAAGTAATTTTAAGAATGCGATGGAAAAAGAAAAATGAGCCTCATAAACGTTGTTGTTACGATTTAAGTATCTCACATAATTTAAATACAATATTAATCATGTGTATATAAACTTTTTAGCATCATCTCTTTATAAACCGATATTTAAGGGTGAGTTCCACTTAAAGTTTATATTATTTGATATCAGATTCATACACGATAGTTATGAAATAGAGTAGGCCGCTGTGAATGTCAGATTCAGAAGCATGGTAATATATTACGACCTTAAGTGTTTCACATGGCTTTAGTGTGAACTTAATTAATTATATGTATATAATTAAGCTCTTAGTCACCATCCACTTTCAAGCCAGTTTTCAAATACGAATTTTACATGGGCTTTGTATCAATTATATTTTAAGCTTTTCAAAACATAGGTTACTAGCTAGCATCATTTACTTTTCGCTTGTTTAAGTAAGATTTGTGACCAGACAAATTATATGTTAAATATATATATTTTTTTCCACAAAGCAATAATGTACACTATTGATCAAGAACCAGATAACAACAATCTATTGGCGTTTACAAGCAAGTGGGAAAGAAACCATATAAAACCAAAAGAATATCAACCTTGTATTGTATGAGGAGAAGATTTATTCAACACTACAATAATCTCGATCGACTTGTAGCAGCAACAGAAACTGCTGCTATATCTCTAGCTACAGAACCACCTTTTTCACGCTTGTAGCAACAGTGCTTTAGAGGCTGCTGGTACAGGAAAAATACAATAGAAATCTTTAGCAGCAGTTTATTTCACAAAAAAAAACACTGCAGCTATATAGAGAGATCATTAATTTGTAAGGTGGCATCGCAAAACCATGGGAATAATCAAATTGAATGCAACGTTTTATCTTACGTGCAAGCTGGGGGGCCCTCACAACAAGATATGTATATATATATCATGATATCATGATATGGCAGTTTGTATTAATGCGCTAATCTCAATTCTCAAACAGACAGATGCGTATTGATGTGACATGCATGTCATCAAAAGTGATCCATCTTTGGGATATCGTTGCAAATATTAGGTCCCGGTCCTTTTCGATCACTCTTTGTAATTCCACTTACTGCACAAGTGGAAAGCATTATAATTAATTTATAAACTAACTCAGCTCTAATGATCAGACTCACAATTTTTTTTTTAAAAAAAAACTGAGCTCTAATCAGAGCTCTCGTTTAGGTTGCTGAGGTTGCTTTCCAACACAATAAATTAAAGGCAATCCCACATTTTAGACCACTCTCGTTTTCAGTACTGTAATGCATATTCTAAGATGTGGTACGTATTTGATGGTTTTTATAAAAAATTTGGATGAACGTTAGGTACATATAATGACCAATTTTTATTTATTTTTTCTTTTTCTCTTTACCACAGGGAGCTATCAGCCAATTTTTTACCCCATGAAATTTATTGCAAATGGGTGTAACTATATGGACTAATTTTGTAATTCTTCCTATTTTAGTTTGTTAAAAGGGGTTAAGACATATAAGTACTTATGATGATATACATGTTCACCCATTATTTTTGAGTGATCATTTTATTATGGCGTTTTATATGCACCTTAATTAGCTTTATAGAAATTGAATTTCTGCTAAATGTGGTAAACCATATATATGTAACCCTATTAGGGTTGGGAGTCTGTAATGGACGGACTCCATTAATTTTCTATATATAGGCTAGGTTCCTCCTTTTCTTCGTAAGTTGTTTGCAAACTCTATTATTTGGGAGAATAGTTTAGGACCTGCCCCATTGAGAAAGGAGCAAGGAGGAGAAGATCTAGTTGCTAGTAGTTATATTTTGCAGGCCAGGGTACGTATAAGTGATATAAAAGAATTAAGAATCAAAGGATTTGATAATTTGAATGTTTCAAATCTCCTACCAATATTTGCTGTACTAAGAGTGAATAATTACTTCAAACAAAAGAACACTGCCTAATTACATGACAAATAGGAATTCTTTTTTTTTTTCTTAGGGCTTTGGGGGGTTGTGGCCCCTCCAAAATTTTCAAATTTTTCCAAAATTTTTTATTTTTTAAAATATATCCTTAAAAAAAAATTATTTTTGAACCCCCAAATTTTTTTATTTTTGTTTTGCCCCCCAACAAAAAATTCTAGTTTCGGCTCTGCTTGCCCGGCCGAGACGTGCATGTGCATGCAACTTCTTGGTTTGTACTATACATACATATAATTCAACTTTTACAACTTCGTATCATGTATCTGTAAACAAAAACGTTTAATCCAATGGTTTTAATGGAATAATTAGATTGCTTTATAATTTATAGTTGGACAAGTGATCGGTTCACAATAATATATGGTAATTATGAAAGAAGAAAGTAATAAAGGAAGGGGAGATCTTAAGCTGATTATTCACTAAAAAAAAAAAAAAAAAACTTCCAAATTAATCCAATAATATTTTAGACGTTTCGGGATTATCTTAAGCTGATTATTTCATTATTAATTTCAGAAGTTTGTTAATAGTCTCGTTGGCGCCACTTAAGTACTGAAGTTCGTCAAGTTTCATAATGAGGATATATACTGGCGTCCCACCCTTCTATTATATTTATTCAGCACATATACAGTAAGCCGCCCATCTCCTTTATTATATTTGTTTAAATATTAATTAAATAAGTAAATTTCTTTGTTTCTATCCGCTTAATTTTTTAAAATAAGTAATAATTTAAATTTTAACATATCTCAGAGTCCAAGTCTTAAGTTTTAACATTGACGCTCTACAATTTACCCTAATTTTCAATTAAATTAAATATTCAATGTGTTTGCCTGGTCTCATGAGGAGTGTTAAAATTTTTAATTAAATAATTAAATTTATCATTTTTTTATAAACTCAAGCTTTTAAAATAATTAATAATTTAATTAACAATAATCACTTCAATCATGAAAAACCTATTAAACTTGGAATTAACGTGATTAAACGTAAGATTTTTTTTTTGTTCCTTTTCTAGGGTGCATTGGTGGGGTTGGATTGTTTTCTCCATTAATTAGGTACCAACATTCCTCTATCCATCATTTGCTGGTAAAAACGTATAAACACAGATATCAAAATATAATATATATATATATATTAAAAAAAAAAAAAAGAATGTTATGATTGAACTTGGATTTACAATATTCCAAGACAAAGAACTAAATTTGGTGGCGGTAAACCTCGGAAGAAACCCTAGATTATATAATACTGGGCTAACCTTAGGGCCGTACAATTTACCAGGCCAGGCTTACTCTAGCCCACGTCCTTCTTAGTGATTTCCAAAGAAGGCATTGGAGGCCGTTAGGGTTTAGTTGACATGCGAGGCCCAATAACCAATGCATTTAGAACAGCCTACATTTTATTTATTTATTTTTTTCCTTTCTTTTGCCTGGATTAATTAGATTGCTAGTCCAAGATATAAATTGTAACAGTTCAATCTCATATTAAAAGGATAAATAGCCCATATAAATTGTAATATTTCAATCCTACATGAGTCATGCTAGGCGTCCGTCTGCCTAGCGTCCGTTTTGGACAAAAGAAAAAATCAAAAAAATTAGTTTTTTTCATTAAAAAACATGCTTAAATTTATTTGATCTCTATTTTTTTCCCCAAGGTTATGAAATGGGGATGAAATAAACATGAACCTGTTTTTTGTTAAAAAAAAAATTTTTTTCTTATTTTTTATTGAGATAAAAAATAAGAAAAAATATTTTTTTTTAACAAAAAACAGGTTTAGACTTATTTCATCCCCATTTCATAACCTTGGAGAAAAAAAAAATGGAGATCAAATAAATTTAAGCATGTTTTTTAATGAAAAAAGCTAATTTTTTTGATTTTTTCTTTTTGTTTTTAACTATTGACAGACCCTGCCAGCTCTACTCATCCTACATTGTTTATTTACTATGTGAAATTAGGCTTTATAAGCTATTCTAGATAAATTCTAACTTGACTAATCCTTTTAAGATGATAGCGCAAATGTAATTAATCATTTTTTTTTGCGTTGTTACACAAATATCTTACGCCAAGACTCCCAACTTTATAGTAAAAATAGCACAATAAGATCTTCACATGCATGCCCAACAATTCCTTTTTGTTCAATAAAACATCTTACTTTTATGGGAAATCCATTCACCTAGTTGTTTGTTTATTTGCAAATATAGGAATCTCGTATACTTTGGTCCAACTTGACATGAATTTTCTCTGAATTGAGTTAAAAAAATTTCTTCTAATCTAGTCTATAAAACTACTATATATCTCTTACCACGTGAAAAGTATATAATTTTTTAATTATCATGTGAAAAACATATACTTAAAAAAAAAAAAAAAGAAACTTTATTGAAAAAATATGTGTTTATCGATCACATGCTATGTTCAAAGGACAAGTAGTTTTATAGACTAAGCTGACTGCCTCCCTACATTTAACGTTAAATTAAGGAGTTCAAGGGAGCTCACTTTGTTCACATAGGGTTGGATTGAACAGAAATTTCCTCCAAAGCATAGAATTTTATTAAATTTAGGCATTTTATTGTGGAACCTAGTTAGCTTGATGTTTGTAAGAACACTAATATAAAAAAACATGCACAATCGGATTCATAGTAGAATTCCAAGTATATATTATATATTGATTAAAGATCTTGGTTTCTCACAAGTTGCTAGAAGATATTAACCATAATGGAAACAACTCTTAATTAATCGAAATCTTCATTACAGTTTCCTCTTCAAAATGGTTCCTAATAGTTTGAAGGTATAATTTTGTGACAAATAATCAAAAGATAAAGCAATCCCTACCCTATAGCCTTCTAGTCTAGTGGTACTTTTTCTTTCATTCAAAAATAAAGTTTTGGGTTCAATCTGCAGTGCATTATGTGCATATGTTTCGCGTAAGACAATGGATCCAAAGTAAACAATTTGAAAAATTATAAAGCTAAGAAAGTGAAAGAGACCATCAAATCAACCCGCCGTGCGAATATACTAAGTGGAGAAAAAGCTTTTAGAATGAAACAATAGGTATCTTCTTTTTGTTAAAAGAGGATATTGGATGAAAATGATTGAGAACAAAGTTTAATTAGGATATGAGGATTCATTGGCACTGAGTGAACCAATCCCAATGTGAAATTCTCTTTCATTTCGTAAGGATACTTTTTATGGTTGTATTTTAATTCGTTTTAATTCCAACTAAATTGGGATCATTGGTTCTATGGATCTTTGCCAACTCTAGGCCACAAATTTCCATGCAAAAACTAAAGCAATGGCTCCATTTGTATGCTATATAAGGTTTCTTTGACTTAAAAAAAAAAAAAAAGGTTTCTTTGACCCGGTGATTTTATAGGCCAAATTCGTATTTTTAGACAAAATCGTGAATAATGTCCTATTTGGGAGCACGTTTAAAAAAAGTGACTGTTTGAAAAAGTGAAAAAATTTATGTTTTCGAGCAAAAAGAAAAAGGAGCAGAGTAATGCATTTTAAAAAATACATGATTTTAAAGATTGAACGACAAATTTTGCCAAACACATTTTTAAACTATATTTTAAAATCACTAATATATATGATGGGCCAAGGATAGGTTTTGTTTGTTAAAACTTTTTTCTTCACATTTTTCTTATCTATTAAAAAAAAAAAAACTTAAAACACAAAATGCTTATAAAACACCCATTTCATTTTTATGTCTCATAAGAACATTTTTTTCAAATAAAAAATACCATCCAAAACACATTAACAAACAGAACAATTTTGTTGTGCTCCTTCCGGTGAATAACAATTAATAAAGGGTACTGCAGAATGTCATAATAGTTCAGCATCTATCTTAGTTCTTACAAAGGTTACAATCAGGTATATATCCTATTTTTCCAAGATTTAAAAAAGCATTTGAAAATCTTGAACGCTGGAGATGTTTGGTTTGATCGAAGAATATATGGGTAATTAAGATTTCTATGAGACTGTCATTAAGTACTAGACATATATATTATTGTTTGGAAGTGGACTCAATTCAAATTTGGATTCTAAATTTCAAAAACTCATGCAGTTTTGGATGTTTTGAGCGTTTGGAGTTTGTACCGAGCATGGATTTCATGGAAAAAAAAGAAGAAGAAGATATAAAAAGATTTATGGAGTTTCATGCAGTTATGTTTATTGTCTTTGGTGTGGACAAATCTCATACTGCAGAAGAAATATTGTCTTAGTTTACTACATAAAGTTAATTAGCAGCTCATAATTGGGCCTTCATATGTATTACTTTGTACCTAAATTCAAGTCTTGACAATTAAGCTTTTGAATATACTAATTAACTTCAGGGTATTGGCGATCCAATCATTGAATCATCATTTGTAATCTCAAGATTAGAAACATTTCAATATCGTGCAGTAGAGCCTTAATTATCATGTTAAAAGGAAACAGCATAGCATTTTTCCTGTCTCAGCAAATCTTCCTTGTGTTCGGAGCTTAATTATGTGGCAATATATGGATGTTCATAATTGGACCCTTTTTTTAAAAAGTGCGGCCAAATTTTGGTCATATCAAAAGATTCCGATGGAGCAGTAGTAATTAGGCAATGAGATAGTAGCTAGGCAAAGTGAGTTGAGGATAATGTATGTAATGGGAATGATACCTCTCCTAAAGAACAAAAATGAGCTCAAGTATCATGGGATCGATAAGATAGTGATTTAACAACCTAATCTAAAGAAAAAGGCAAAAGCATATTATATATGTCCTCAGAATCCGAATAATATATAGCTTTTGGTTTCTATATATTCGAGCACTACACATAATACATGAACAGACTTTGGTCTGCTGGTTGAACAATCGAGGAGAAAATCCTATTTCAACACATGCTAGCCAGCTTCCTTTACTACTAAACAGGAACATTGTGATAAGTGCAAATTGGTCTGCATGAATGTGTTCTTTTCCCCAGGACGTGGTGAAAGACACATATAGTTTTTGATGGTGTATTTTTTCTGGCCTACAAAATCCTTTCACTTTTCTGTTTTAAGAGAAACTTGGGTTGTTAATGCTTTTTTTAGAGTGTTTTTTTTTAAAAAAAGTGTTTTATGGGTATTGTTTTATATTTTAGATTGTTTATTATGTTTTTGTTTTAAAAACAGAAAATAAAAGTGAAGTTTAACAAACAATTGTACTACAGGAAATCAATCAGCATAGTACGGAAATAAATCACTTTTTATTTTTAGCTTGAAGTTAGCTTGTCAAAGGCTGCCAAAGCAATTAGTGAGAAGCCAGCCAACAAGGGACAAATTAAGTGATAAATCATCGCTTATCCTCGTAGCCATATATAAAAGTGATTTTAATAAGATAATAAATATTTGAACTTTTTTTTTTTTTTATACGTAGGCTCAAACTCTTTCCAACCCATAAAATATTTGAGACTCAATAAATAAAATATTTTATTTAAAAAAGAGATAAATTAGGGTTCAAACTCAAACTCATTCTCCAATACATTGTTAAATCTCCATTTATTCTAAAAATTTAAAAGTTAATAAAAAAATGATAAATTTAATTATTTAATTAATATTCTAACACAAACTGTAAAGAAATACACCTATCTAATTAATTGCCATCACTGCACACTAATTGGCATATGATACTGGAAAATATAGAGAAAAGCAAAACTAGAAGAAAAATACCAACTATCCAACCTTTGAGAATAGTAATGAAGCATCACTCCCAAATAGTATCAAATTAATAATCTCCAAAATCACTAACCCTCAAAACTTAATTAATTGCGCTAGCTCATTAATTAACACCTGGGTCGGCATAGCATGGTTTAAAATCTTTAGGAAATTAAATGCCATCAGCAAATATTACTACTAAGGCTACTTGTGCTTATGTATTTGATCAGACATCCTCTTTTATTACAAGATATATATATATATAGAGAGAGTCTGGACATTAATTTCTGTGAATTTCGTAAATTGCAATTTCTCTTTTCTAAATAGAAGCGGAAACCTAGCCTTATAAAACTTGATTTGTTTGCTAATGTTTTTTTTTTTTTTAACTCTTTTGTTTTATGTAAGAAATAAAAAACATTAACAAATAACTTAAAATACAAAACATTCGAAATTGTTTTCTGTTTATGTCATAGTAACACTTTTTCAAAAAAATAATAATAAAAAAAAACCTTTCAAAAAGAATTAACAAAGAAAACTTTTATGGTGTTTGATAACCCTTTTTAAGATAAGTTTTTTGTGTAATGTGAAATAAAGATGAAACGAATTTTGAGTTTTTTTTAAGTATTTTATAGGAAAATTGTTTGTTAATATTTAATATTTATGACTTTTTTGGATTGACACTTCTGATTTCTGGCTACTTTTTGGTCCAAATAGGCTGCATGTTACACTGAATGACTGAATGCTTCTGAAGCTTCTTTTGATTGACAAACCTTGAAATTCTGTGCCATTTTGTGAGCATGTGCTTTCCATTTCAAATTGTGAAGTTGAAAGTGGTAACTATAATCATTTTACTTTAACTAGCTACCAGCTAGTAGCTGTAAAATCATGTAATATTGTTGTTTGTTATTATTTTTGCTTAAGCAAGAGGCCCATCTGAGGAGGGAGGTCACTCGGACATGAGAGTTCTGTTTGGACAAGGAGGAGTTTCTACAATTTTTTTTTGTTCTTTTTCGTGCAGGAGATTGTAAAAAGTTCCAATTCAAAGAAAACCGTGACTGTCTTTCTCGCATGATATTATTTTGAGAGAAGACTTAAGGGGCAACAATGATCTTTTTTCTTTTGACATTTTTTGTCACACTATAATTACTTGGAAATTCAACAACCACCAGATGGAACATATGGTTTGTGGTCGAGGTAAAACATTAATTAGTGACTATTGAGACAAAATGTTTTTTTTTTTTATAAGAAAAAGGATAAGTTGGGCATGCATATGGGGACACTGTCGACCCAGAGAATTCCAAAAACATTCCCACGGCATTAGGGCAATTGAATGTATCAGCAAACTTCCTTTTTCTTGGGCATGTGGGGTAAAATAAAAAAAGAAGCAATTTTACATTAATAGACATCTTCATTTGAAGCAAAAATTACATAGCTGATAGTAATAGCTCTCAAGGAACAGATATCAATTATTCAAAGGCAAAAAAAAAAAAACAAAAAACAAAAAGAAGAAAACCTCAACCTCTCACTCTGCAAACCTCATTGAAAATACAGAGATTTGGAAACTCTAAAAATCTTTTTCCTCAAAGACATCTTCCTCCATATCCTGCATTTCTGAACAATGCTTGCTTTATGTCTTCAGAACTTTGTTGTATTCTCTGCTCCATATCCTATTTCCATGACAAGAAGACATTATTAATTCACTTGCTTTTTTAAAAAAAAAAAAAAAATCCAAAAAACTGGCAGATGGGTTATATTAATTAAGTACCTCAGAGCAAGAAGCTTGCATTGCAAAGTCATTGAAACAGCTGATGACACATTGTTCAATCTCAAGGCCTAAAGCTTCTAATGAATTCACAGTCGATAGCAGCAGCCCTGGCTTCCCTGCACAGCAAATCTCAATCCTGGTATCCACATTCCTCCTCTCCACCTCAAACTGCAAGAATTTAATTACCTCCATTCAGGATTAATTAATTCTGGTGATTAATTATTCAAGTAAATTGAGTAGTGCCTTTAGAGAACTTTAATTACCTTTGGTGAATTTCTAACCAAGACTTCATTTGGTTTCACATTCTTGAAAATCTCTGAATTCACCTCAATGTCTTGCAAATTCTTGATTTTCTCTAGGAGCTCTTTCATGTAATCTATGGTGTCTCCAAGTATAGAAGTCCTGTCCATCTGTTAATTAATAAAATCAGCATCAGAATGTGGTAATTAAAAAAATTCAAATAATTACAATATGGGTCGACTCACTGCTTTTACCTTGCTTATCTTAGGAACAATGGATCTCAGCATTGAAAGCCGATCGTTTAACCGCTTTCTCCGCCTTCTCTCCGCCATTAGATTCTTCGATGGCTGCCCCTGCAGCTTTTTAGGTCGATTTTTTCCGTTGAAAACAGGGGCTTCTTCCGGTGACTGTATTGGCTCCACTTTGCAAGAAGCCTGGACCTCCAAATCGTGGATTTCATCCCCAAGAATACCCAGTTCCTCTTCCATCATCGCCAACGGATAGTCTTCCTGAACTGGGAACGGCGGCGTATCGAGTGCGTTAAGTGGGGCGGAGATGAATTCATTGGCATATGGGAAATAGAGGTCATTGAAAGTTTGTTCAGGCGGCGGGGAAAAACCTTCGCAGGAAGAGTATGGAAAGAGAAAGGCTGGGTTTTGTTGAAAGCAATCAAAAGCCCAGCCATTAGAGAAGAACTCATTCATTTCTGTTGGGATGGTTTCAAAAGTGTCTCCTCTTAGAGCTAGCAATTCCTCTAAGAAACCCTGTTCATTTAGCTCCATAACTCTCTCTCTCTCAATCTCTCTCTCTGTCTAAGTGTGTGTGTTTAATTCTCTCCTGGGAATGTTAATACCTTGATAATATGAAGTTGCACCAAGTTGTTGAAGTATATATAGGAAGCTTGAGCATTATATTATGTGTTATGTTGTGGCTATTACCACCTACCTAAGATTGCAATGGATTAATCAGCTTTTGCCATCAATGATGTTAGCCTTAATAGTAAATTTAGTCCATTATAATTTGGTTTTTTTTTTTTTTTTTTTTTTTTTGAATTTGATGTCATCGGGGGTAAGTATGATAAATCATTTATTATAAAAGTTTAAGTTTGTATAGAATTATTGATTTAATCATTTAATTTATATTTTAGTACTCTTAATTATTACACTTGAACTCAAATTCCTCTTAATAAGTGAAGTAAAAAACATGAAATATTTAATTAAAATGAGATAAGTGAATGATAAATATAATGTTTGAACAAACATTTTATCTTAGAGAATGTTACAAATTATAATTTTATCTCACAGTTATCCCACAATGCTAACATGACAGTTTCAACCAACCCTTATATATATATGAAAAAAATGATTGATCCACGGGTTAATTGAATATGCCATGTCACCATTATAAGATAGCTTTTTAAATGAAAAAAAAAAAGCAGTTTCTAACATTACTCTTTAATTAATATTTAAACTTCCTTTGCGTGTGGTCTCAAATTCTTCTTAATAAGTGAAGTCAAGTACATGGAATATTTAAATGAAGAGTACTATTATATACCACATTTTTATTCCACAACTATCCTAATATAGTAATGTGGTAATCCCAACCAACCATGAGAATTTTTTTTTTTTTTTTACAAATATTGATATAATGGTTCATTGGGGTTGTTACGTTAGCTTTGTAGGATAGTTGTGAGAAAAAAAAATGTTTTGACATTACTCTTAATTGAAATGAAAGTGGTAAATGATGAAAATAATGTTAACATACCTCTACTTTGTTAATATGATTGTTAAATCACTATTTATTCTAAAAACAATGAAATGTGAATAACGAAAATAAAGTTTAAACTCAGGACATTTGTTCTGACACCATGTTAAATCACTAATTATACTAAAAGTTTAAGCTAATAAGAAATAGTTAAATTTAAGTATTTAATTTATATAGATTTTTTTTTATATTCTACAAATGTTAAATCACTATTTATCTTAAAATTTTAAGTTTATAAGAAATAATTCATTTAAATTAATATTTTAATAGAAGATTTAATTTCTATATTATATTTTTTTATATTCTACTAATGTTAAATCACTATTTACCTTAAAATTTTAAGTTTATAAGAAATAATTAATTTAAATTAATATTTTAACAAAAAAAAAAAAGGGAGAATGATGCATATTATATTATTGTTATTACCCATACTTTCTCATTATACTCATGGTGAGGCTGGATGGATCAAGGTATAGGTTGACTCTGCTCTTTTACTTCCCCACTCCTTTGTTAGTAGGAGATTGTGTTATTATAATATCGATATTTTTAGGTAAGGAATGTGATGCTGAGGTTAGGTTATGGCTCCACCCTTCATGGTAATGCCTAGGTGATTATTTCCTTTTTATCAATTTTGGCCCTCTCAACAAAAAAAAAAAAAAAATAAAAAAAAAAATTGTTGGGAGAGAGGGAGGGGGGAGGGGGGTTGGGGTGGGGGCGAGGTGGTGATTTCATGTCTTTTTCACCGAAATCTCTGCAATCGAACAAACTTAATATTTAATTGGAAGATTCAGAAAACTTTGACCCCAGCGTCTGTCTGAACCGAAAAGGATACAGTTAGCATCATAGACCCTGTCAGGTTCTTTGTATGCTTTAAGCTCTGAAATATTAATTAGCTATGAACAGAGAAAAATACAAAAACAAAAAAAAAAAACAAAAAAAACTCTCTCTCTTTCTCTGTATATATGTGAAAAAAGTTGGTAAGTTGGGTCCCATATCTCAATGCCTCCAAAATGAGCCGAGCTCACAAATTCAAATGAGGTGGGCCTTTTTTTTGTTCCTTCTACGTTTTTTATTTTTTTTTATATATTTTTTTTATTCGTTCCTTCTAGGTTTTACTCGTTATTAACTTCTAGTCTTTTGTTTTTTGGGGTGTTACACAAAAGAGGAATTGGCACACATAGCTCTACACACTTCGGAGTTCGGGCAATATATCTATATATTGAATTATACTAGTTCAGCTGAGGTTACATGAAGAATTGTCTAGACTTTGTTAGAATAGGTTTAAGTCAAATTGCAATTATATATTCAAAGCTCTTTTTTTACACTTTTTTTCTCAAACTGAATTTATATGAGTTTGGTTTGTTTAATAAATTAATAATCTTAAATTTCCATTCAAGCTTGATTTGTTTAATAAATAAATTGAACTCCAATCGAGTTTATACGAGTCGAACTTGAGCTGTTTACAAACAACTATGTTTATTTACGGCCCTTCTACGGATCAAGGGAGGATGACATAATTTTTTATTTTCACCGCACTCGGCATTTATAAGTTGAAACGCATAGGATTATTAACGTTATTATATAGTACATATTGCATGTATTAAATTATTAATTAAATAATTAAGTTTACTCATTATTATCAATTTAAGTTTTTTTTTAATAAATCATGATTTAACATTATATTAGAACTAATGTCTTAAATTCGAACTTGTAATAATATAAATTAAATGATTAAATTCATTTATTCATATCAGTTTAAGCTTTTGAAAAAATTAGTCATTTAATATAGTATTAAAGTTAGAGGTTATGAGTTCGAATCTGACTTCACAATTCACTCCCATCATTTTCAATTAAATATTTTACATGTTGGAGCTTACTTATTAATGGGAGGGTAAGTGTTAGAATATTAAGTCTATAAATCAAATAATTAAATTCATCACTTCCTATTATTTTAAGTTTTTGAGATAAATGGTGTTTTAACAGAACTCTACTTCACAATTCACCCATAATTTTTTATTAAATATTCAACGTGTTAGGGTTCTCTTATTAAGAAGAGAGTGAATGTTATAATATAAATTAAATAATTAAATTCATATATTCCTATTAGTTTTAAATTTTTAAAATAAATAATATTTTAATCGAATCAACCTACAGTTTATCTTTCATTTTCAATTAAAAGCTTAATCTTTTGAGTTAAGGCTTTTAAGATAAGTTTACCACGAGGAGCATTTTACCTTGATATATCCTATTATCACCACCATTTGTTTGCATAATATATATATATACATATATTTTCTCTTTTGTGATAGGAAAGCTCGAATCAAATAAAGCTATGATATGAAAGCCGCGACATGGAGCCCCATCCAAATATAGGTACAGCTTTGACTCCTCAGCCCTTAAAATTAATGTATGTCCAATAATTGTGTGATGATATGTTCAGCCGTACCCATATTAGTCTATGACATAACGTGTAGAAACCACAGTACAGCATATTCTTTATTTATAAGTGATTGGAAAAAAAAAAATCAATTTTTTTGGACACTATACATATATAAATATAGCTAGACAATGCTAGATCACAACTTATTTCAAAATTTTAAATAGACAAATATTGATAAATTGTATTATTTAATTAAAATTTTAATATCTTTAATTATTATTACTTTTTTTTGTCTTTTTCTTTTGTGAACTTAAACTACTCCTCCATAAGTGAGATACACATAGAGATAACTGTAGAATCAAATTTTGAATTCAAAATTTTAGCAACTTAGGCCATTGCCCTAAAAAAAATGCTTTAAAAAAAAAAAAAAAGCAAGACAATGTAAGGCCTTGAAAAAAAATTAGAGGAGGTGATAAGGGATGTTTAAAACCTTAAAATATTTCAAACAAAAGCATGTACCCTTTCTTTTTTCACTTCTATTTTTTTCATCATCCCCAATCAAATCTTGAATACAAATATTGTATTAATAATTTTGCATCTCAAAAAACAAGAAGAATTGTTGAATATTTTATATTTAATATAAATAATTTATCATATTTTTATATTATAATTATAAAAAAAAACCCATTTTAACTTTTTGTCCCATATCTCAATTTATATTGAGCCGGCCCTATTACAAATTATCCCAAAAATATAAGCCGATAAAAATGAGTAAATTTAATGATTAATCAATTTTGAATTCTCTAAAATTATTATAAAGTTTTACTCTCACCTAATAAAAAACTAATATAAAAGTTAACACTCATAAATATCTTTATAGTCTACATACTCTAAATGAATTATTATCTTTCACAAGCCTGTAGAACTAGCTAGCCAATACCATGGGCTCTTTAGGCTCCTGAATCTTTTAATAAACTACAATTCTGTGAATGGAAGGAATATTACTTGATATATATGTGTGAAAAGACCACTCTACCAATCGAAGGACAAATTCATATATTATTGGCAAGCTAGCATTACAAAGGCCAATTCTATCTAGCTAGAGCATGCATCATTTATGAAAAGGCAAACCCCACGAGGAATGTGAGCCACATAGTTGGAGTTAATATGAAAAGTCAATATAAAAAATGAAAATTCCTTACACGTGGGATTGAATCTACTTACCTAGCTAGTATATCAATGTCAAGGGCTCACATCATATGAATGAATATGGTGTTTTCTGGAGTTGCTTGCGTATAACTAGGTTAAAGATGTTATTTTTATTTTTTTATAAAAAAAAAAAAGAAAAGTCTATTTTTAATTAAAATAAGAGAGGTTGAAAAGGAACTCCACTTTTGAAAGACCACTTTAAAAAGCAGGGGATATTGCAATGGTTGATGCAAACTATTATTCAAAAAGAAAAATGAAATCGATCGTGGAAAGTTAATATAAAAAAAAAAGACCCGAGTTCTAATTAAATCGCTTAAGAGTAGAGATCGAGTGCATCACTTGTAAAACTACAAGCCTAACTTCGAGTCTACAAATGTCTTGTGAGTACTTAAAACAAATTGTAACACTTTGCTAGTGGCCGACTACCTTTGGAGTCGTTTTTCTTTTAAAGAGTTTTTTAAAATTTTTCACTTAATCAATAAAATCTCATAGTATTTAATTTTTTTTTTTTTAAATTTACGGCGCTTATTTTTAAATTTTAATTGTACAACGTTTGTCTCAGATCACCTATATATATATATATATATATATATTCACCACCTCTAAATGTATTTTTGTTTGGGTTTGAATCGTTTTTCAGATTTAATTAAAATAAGAGAGAGATTGAAAAGGAACTCGATCGACTTTTATAAAAAGACCGGCCACGTTAAAAACGGGAACATAATTAGGTCAACAGATCAGTTTAATTTTGAAAAATATTGCAATGCTTGATGCATATTACTATTGAAAAAGAAAGTGTGAAATGAAATGAAAAGGAGAGATGTTGGATAAATATGGTACTTCTGTGCCTTTTTAACGATGAGGGGTGTGACTTCACTGGCTGTCTTCCATATTTTCTCAGCAGCCACGGCCAAATTCTTTGGACGAAATGATTAAGCGTTGAAGTTGATGATTATCGTTAAATCATTTAAATATTAAAGCCAGTTTGTAATGTTAGTTATATGAGGAACACATATATAGGAATCTGTGTTCCTCATATACATAATAAAGAGTTATTATGTATATGAGGACCACATATTCCTATATATCAAACAGCAGATCTGACTCCATCCTATTTTGATATCTTTTTTTATATATATATATATAAAAAAAAAAAAAAACTTTTGAGAAGCCAAAACTAATGGAGTGTGTTGTGATTTGGTGTTCTTCTTTCAAGTGCATGCAGAAATGCATGGAAGTATTTAACTGCGAGCATTTATATTGGGCTTACCAGAATAGTAAAGTTATTTTGATTAATTTTGTAGCAAAAAAAAAAACTTCACATCCAACTAAACATTTTGACTAAAAAAACTGCTAGCTGCTATAGTTTTCAATAAATTTGCATCGTATATATCAACAATGTATAAGTTAAATTAATAAAAAAAAAAATCAATTTGATTCTTTCTTTTTTTTTGAAAATAGTGAAAATAGAATTAAAAAAATCATGTAAATAAAATTGTAAAAGTAGATAGCTAAAATATTAAATAGAATGTAAATATTTTAAAAAAATTGATAACTAAAAAATATATATATTTTTTAGCTAAATATTTGCTGAGCCTATGTGAACCCATGACGAGTTGACGACCAGATTGAAGAAAGAAAAAACAAAAGAAGAGGATATATGTTTCTACTATTAATTAATTATTTTATTTTATTTGATATAATCTGTTTCTACCATTTGGTTCATAAATGACGATACAAAAGATAAAAGTACGTGAAGAATAATAACCAAAGATTTTCCATTTTGATCTATCTAAATATTTTAAATTAAAAACGTTTTTTAATCTCTTTTGCTTTATTTACTACACATAAGAAAAAGGAATATAATTGGTCATGTTTGTTTGTATTTGTATTTTTTTGTCTTTTGTTTGTCCTTCTTAATACAAATCCATTAACAAATAATTTAAAATATAAGATATTTTGTAAAACATAAAAATAATTATTACTTTTATTTTACATTAAAATATTTTTTTCAAATTAAAAAAAAAAAAACCGTACAATAAAGTTAAAAAACATACCAATAATTTTAAAGATGAGAGCAAAATTCAGAATTTGAGAAGAACAAGATGGTTGTCTCTGGCCAAAATGGAAGCGAGGCGGCTGAAGCACGTGAATTTCCGAACCAGGTTGGGAGTTGGGACCAACAGGCAAAATTCTCACGGGAGACGACGTGGCGTTGTGTGCAGCTTCCCTTTTCGTGTCTAGTGCATACGGAATATTGGAATCTCCTCATAAATCGGGAGGACCAATTGTTCCGCGACGCGTGTCGGTTGGTTCGTCGACATTGGACAAAGTCACAGTCGGGGGAAAAAAAAAAAAAACATCGGCGGACTTCCGTAACCGACCCTAAAACCAACACAGTACCATCCAACTTATTTGTGTCTGTGTGTGGTGCATATTTCATAATTTTATTTTTATTTCACAATTCTGCCTAGAAGTCCCAATGAAACAAATGTTAGAAGTGAGAGGATCCTTCCTGCTAGCCAACTAGATTATGGTCCATATTTCTTACCAAATCCAAAAAGATTTCTTTCGCTTCATGATTGTGGTAAGCAGCTACCGAGTTAGTATTTTGGTTCACAAAGACCAAGATTAAATGATAAAGTTTTAAAAATGATTAAAAATTTAAAAATATAACTGAAAAAATATATCATTGTCATATTTTATAATTTTTTTTAAATATTTTCTCTTTATAGTTATTTTAATTATATGATCATATTTTATGTTCTTTGCCATTAATGTTTTGCACATTAAACAATGTTTGGCAATGTAATTTGCTTGCATATTTAAAATTAATCTCATCTCAGAAAATTATAATGAGCTATAATTAATATAGGAATTCTCTTGTGTAATTTTTCTATTTTCTAAATAAATTTGGAAAGTAAAATACAAATAAAAAACTTGCTGTTGAAATGCTTAAAAGGGAGATCGAGCATTTTTCGAAGAATAATGATACAAATTAATCCCATGTTCATAAAAAATTAATATAGCTTTTAAAATCACAATTAGATTAAAAGTTAATAATGATTTATCACAAATCCAATGATGATTTTGTTTACACATGGGAACTACAGATCTAATGGTAATTTTGAAAAATAGAAAGATGAGGAAAAGATACAGGTAGATACTGTAACATTTCCCTTTTAAAAATCACATCAATTTTAGGTTAACACAAAATAGATATGGGGTTATCATTTATCATTACCATTTTTCGAAACATGGAAAGACTTATAATTAAATATTCCAAACAAATAGAAGTAGAACGACTACCCTTATTTGCTTTACAATAGCATAGAATCAATTTTATAAAATATTTTTATAACTAACATTCACTTAACAACGAATCAGTAGGAAAAGGAATATAACATGTAATCTTTTTCTTAATGGGTCATATGGGAATGAGTAATGCTTGAGGGAGGACCATACTCAAATTATTTTTGAGTTTTCTCAAAAGTTATTTAACTTTTAAAATTATTATTGTATTTGTGATAATTGATTATTAAATTTTGATCCAATAATAATTTTAAAAATCACATCATTTTTTATAAGACTCAATAAGAATTTGAATCTTTCATCTAGCTTTACTCTCTGAGAACATACCTTTTAGCATATTTACTGTCCTTGTGTATTATTTTCAGAATCCAAATCCATACCATTTATTTTTTTCAGTGCTTTTGAAAATTGATCACATCCTAGGGGGTCATTTATTTATAGAATCTAATTTATTTTTCCAAAGTTTTTAGGCAAATCAAGTTGTCATTTGCCCCTCTAGCTCGCCTACCCTTGCCTGCCTATGACGGTAAGATTAGGAATCGATTTTCATAAATAATGGAAAATGGGCAATCATTTGTGTGAGAAAGAAGGAAATCACATGATTTATGTGCGTGAGAGACAGAGATTAGTAAGCATTAATTCTCTTGCATCTCTTTGTAGGGTAAATTTCAGATGACTGTGTTAGACCATTATTTAGATAATTAATTCACTCACGTGTTTGCATTTTTTGGACTATTAGTGTTAGGGAAAAGAGATGTATGAACAGTTCATCAAAAAACCTAATTAATTAGTTAGAGCACCATTTTAGTTTAAAATTTTAATGTACTGATCAAATGACTATATTAGCTAGCTCTTTTCATTTTTAAACATCATTAGGTTAAAACCTAGCTATATAATATATTTAAACTAGTGATCGATGTTTTCATTTAGGCCCAATATGAATATATATTAACTATTCTTTTTTTTTTTTCTTCAATTATGGAATTCAAGAGTTGTAAGTACACTCATATAACTTAAAAAATCATCCAAATGAATTATTAATTAGTGCCCCACGACTTGAGTTTGCATAATTAGGTTGTCTCTTTTAATTTTTTTGAATCAGACAACAAATTAATGGTAGACCGTAGACGGTGGAAGAAACCCTAGCTCATACCAAATTATTTTAGCAACAATCCAAGTTCTTTGCTCAATAAATAAATGCACGAGACGTACAAGTTGAGCATCAAAATGAAGCATAGTACTTCCTCCATTAATCTAAAGCATTGTCAGCAACTTTTGTGGGAATTGCTTCGTTAAATTATAATTGAATCACATATATCACCTACGAATATAAACTCTACTCTCATTAATTTCATATTATTTACACATTTTCTCAGCACGCGCTAACGTGTGGGATCGATGCAATGGTCAAATACAGCATTTTCCCCCCTATGATCGATGATTAGCATCAAAAGAGAGAAAACCAGAGACAAACGACGTGACAGGCAGGGCCACGAGAATCACAGTCAAGGTGGTGTGAGAAAACCGCGGTGCCTTCTCCCTACCATCCCGACAAACAGCGGTTTCTCAAAGGCGGTTTCATCTCCTTCTCTCTCGAACACGTACACATGATACAGCTAACACCTTGGCAGTTGGCCACTTGGCCCGCCCACAATATGTGGATATGGAGGAGGCCTGTATTAGGGTTCTCTCTCCAAAACCACCTTTTTCTCTCTCTCTTTAATTTTTTGTCCTCTTATGCTTTGTTTGCTAGCACCCTCAAAACACTAGGGGGTCCAAAATCTACAGTTCTTCAACAGTGCTGTAAACAGTAGCCTTTTTTCCTTTTTGAGACAGGGGGCGCTCTGCGCTCATGTCGTCGCACGTACGTGGATGTATCTATATATTAATACATGTATGTTAATACTATATTATATATATATATAAAGGTGACCCACGTGTGAGATCGATGGCGATCGACTGCCCTTTTCTTCCTTTCTCCTCCTCAGTCTGCTGCTTCTTCGTGCGTGAATGAATTATAATGGTAGCTATTCTAACCTAGCTGCAAACAGCCTAGGTCTTACATGTACGTCTTTTACTTGGGAAGAAAGAAAAGGGACGACACGTCGTACAGCTCCTCTGCTCACGAGTTGGGAAATGGGTACCCCCACGGGCTCATCAAAAGACGTGAAAAAAGATCCAAAAACAGCAGCCCTAATAATAGAAGCTTCGTGAATATAATAATGCAAAATAATATATCATACATTTATGGTGCAATTATCACTGACTGTATATATATAGCTTCTACTTCTAGCCCACAGTTTTTTTTTTTTTTGTAGCTGCTAACTGCTGCAAGAAATAACCTATTATGAAAAAAACAAAAGAAATAAATATGTTAATTTATTATTAAGTTGTAGTAATCTTAACTTATTCAAATTATAAATAAAGATTTTATATGTCCTCCTTACCCCTGATAGGCCAGAAACATTGGCAGCCCTGTAAATTTCGATAATTAATAATCATGCTAAAATGGGCTATTTTTACAAGTCCTTTCAAGTAAATTGTACGTGTTTGTCATGTACGTAGGTTAAAATTTTGTACTTAGCTTATAATTAAGAATTCAGGTGGCAGCAGGGTAGATACATGCATGATGACGGAGATGCAATGAATATGTAGAACGGGCTTATTAATCTATCATATAGAGTTGGCGCATAATTAATTAACGTATAAAATTCTACCAATTGTATTACATGGATGCTAGCTGATCGGTAAGACAAATCAAATCTCACTTGTGGTAGCAAGTGCAAACATGACCATATATAAGATGTGCAAGTATTGTCATTGGGCAAGAAGCCTTAATTTAAAGAACCATACATTTTAGTATTTTATATATATATGTCCATGAACAAAGCTCGGGCGGAGATGCATTCTCAATTTTATATTCTTAAGTGTATATTTTTAGACGTGATAATAAAAATTATTATTAAATTTTGGATGGATCATTATTAAATTTTAGATTGTGAATCTAATAGTGATTTTTATTATTATGTCAAGGAGTATGTACTTAAGAGTGCAAGTAGTATTTCTCAACCTCAAAATGTTATACAATTTTTTTTTAAAAAAAAAAATACCCCAATAATTTTTTTTTAAAATCAAAATTTTACCTCCAATTTTGTTTTTCTTTTTTAAATAAATAAAAAATTCATCCCCACATCTAAAATCCTAGTTTAGATGGCTTATGAATCTTAAGCACTCGTGGACGATACTGACCCTACTTTGTGGCGCATAAGCCCTCCAATTTGACATGCAAGAGAATGAAGTTTTCATTTGATGGCTCCTGGATCCTGCTATATTAACTGATCCATTAACAACTTTTTAAGTCGCCATTTTTTCCATGACGATATAATGAGATTTCGATCGCATAAACAAGAGTTAGTCAACTTTAATTAAAGAAAATTTTCTCTTTCCACAATTTAAGAATTCAAAGATGAGTTTAATGAAAACCGTTAAAATATTAATTAAATAATTAAATTATTACTATTTTTCTCAACTCCGGATCAACATTTAGTAAGGAAGAGTTAAACTTTTGGAGATAGAGTCAATGCCAGTTCTTGGACCATAATTAAGACCGAGTGACAATTCCTTTAATTTTCTCTAATATCCTAGCCCTCGAAGCTTATGACCTATAGGGACGAGTTCTCACTGTCTTTTTTCTTTTGTAAGTTCTCACTGTTGAAAGGAAGGAGTCAAACTCATTTATATGCTGCGTTAGAAAACTTTTTATATATATATATATATATATATATATATAGTCTACGGTGCATGGTTTGCTGCAGCGGTCTAGGGAAACACTACATTTTCACCAAAATAGCCAAGTTCAATCCTGTTTTCAACTGTTCTTCGTGTTAAAAATAGGAATTGGAATTGGGTACAGTTAGTTGTCTATATTACATGCATTGTTAAAGTATTGATTAAATAATTAATTTTTTTTTATTAATTTAAATTTTTAAAACAAATAGTAATTTAACATGGTATCAAAACAGAAGTCCTGAATTCAAATCTTATCTCTATCACTTCACCTCTCATTTCAATTAAATATTTTATGTATTGAGTCTCACCTATTAAAAAGAAGTTTGAGCCAGCTTAAACTTTTGAAACAAGTGGTGATTTAACATACATGCATAAAATGAACACCACACTTGCTCGAGTAGGTTATGGGACTTGCTTGCCGTTTCACATTATTTAGCTACGGCCTACATATCCATATTGCATGCAATACGAGTAGGGAACAACTAATTACACTAGATCGAAACCCTAAAAACGTACATACAGAACACTTGAAGACATTTTTTCTCAGCAAAGTTTCACAATTCATGTTTGGTTACTATTCCTTCAAGACAAAACTATAAAACAACTCCGGATTATTTAAAGGGGCAAACACCGGATGGTATTGGTTGGGGTCATTCCCTCGTATTGACTGGATTAACTTAGATTCTGTTTAGGCCAGCTAGTTCCACCACATGTGTCGCATGATTATTGACCTCCACTATAAAGCCCTAATTTTGTTCAACTTAATCGATTCACTTTGCTTAATTAACTACCATACAGCTTTGCTTTGTGCCCTAGTGTTCATTATTATAAGCTCCCGTATCTGGGGAGCATTGTGTTATGATTCTTACGCAACAAAGAAGCCTTCATAATCTTTCGGTCCACAAAACAAAACAGATATTATGTTTCAATCATCTAGTACACTGGTCCTTACAAAAACATAATAGAAAAACAATTTATTTATGTTAATAATATTCATAGCCTAAGATTCTCCAAAAGATCGTTCATATGATCTTTCATAACTTCATTGGCCATCTATATATCCATTAATTGTCTCTTCCATGAAAAAACTATTCCAATTGTAGCGGTTGTTTGTTGGGTAGTCAGACTACAATCAAATCTAACCTTTGTCTTCTTATGGAGTGAGAATGCAACTAACTTTGTCTTATTATGAAATCAATTTTGAACTTTAGGGTTTCCCGTGTAATATAGGGCAGTCTCATGCGAGACCTATCTGTTCGAGTCCCACCTATTTAGACAGGTGTTCGAACCAGTGTGGCCCGGATATGCTCTCGCAACCATATTATACGGGATTTAAATTCTTCATAAAAGACATGCCTAATTTTTGTACCAAAAAATAAAAAATAAAAAAAATTCTTTCTATACACAGTACTTCTTATGCAAGTGTCCATAACCAACAAAATATAGTACTAGTCAAATAGACTACCAACTTGTAGGAGAACAGATACAAAACTGTCCTAAAATTTGCCATTAAATGCCAAAGTTGGTAGTTATATGCTAATTAAAACTAGTTTGCAAATTCAATTAGCTAGCATTTTGAAATCAGATTTTTCTTATTAGGCTCTATCATTAGGAAAATAACAAGTGGGGATATGAGTTTGAATATATAGACTGACCTACCAAAAAAATAAGTTTGGAGATCTGGCATATCCAGTGATTAATCTTTTTCTTAATCACATAATTTGTATTTCTCATAATGAAAGCATCTTTCTAGTTATATCAAACTAAGTTTCCAGTCAAATTGGGTGGGGGCCTTTGAGAAAAACAAAACACAGAAAAGATCGTTTTAGATTATGGGTTGATTAAAGATCCAAAATGCCTGCTAAGCAAGCAAGCATAGATGATAGACGTATGATAGTTGTTACCCAACTTGTTCAAATTTGTCAAACCAAACTTTTTGGACGAAAACTTGCTAAGATATCACCAGATTTTTTTTGTGTGGTTAAGATAAACTGATTAGCTAGCTGTCTGAAAAAAATCAGAACAGGTTAACTTATTAGTTGGGGAGCCTGAAATTATCCACACAACTTACTCACTGGATAAGTAATTAATGGGGACACAAACAATATATAGCGCGTTGTTTCCCCTAAAAGGGTTATTTGATTATTTTCAAGATTTTATTTTGTTACATTTAACGGTGTATATGATTCTACACAATTTTAAAAAAAATTAATTAAATGACGTGTCATTATATACACGTTAAATGCAATAAAATAAAATCCTAATCATAAAATAACTTATCTTTATTTTATTTAAAATTAAGAGGATTCTTGTCCAAAATGATGATTCAATAGGTACCTTAGAACTTAATTATTATGCCAAAAAACATATTAATTTGTATAGCATTTCAAACTAAAAGATTCGATGAAAGAAACAAATATAATGTCACCTCTTTTTCTTTTTCTTTTTTTTTTTTTAAATGTCCTCCATTACTCAATACTCATCCCTTCAGTAAGTGATAGATAATAAATTTCACGCAGGCTAGGAGTTCTGACTTTCGCGTATTTCTCTTTCTTCTTTTCTTTGCTGAATCGTCGTCTTGATAGTGGGCAGATCCTCTCCTCTCCTTAATTTGTTTCTTTAAACCATTACTTGGCTATTTTGTTGAGGCAATTTAACTAAAAAGTGTAAAAATCTCTCCTAGTAGCCTTAACAATTTAGTTCAAAATATCTGATGAGTAAACAGTACTCATCAAACCTGATTAGTACTGTTCACTCATTAAACCTTTAAAAAACCATATTTTCTCTCTCACCTTTTTTTTTATTCTTTTTTTCATTTCTCTTTTTGTTTCCTACGCACCTCTGCTTCTCCCATTCTTTTTTCTTTTTTCTTCTTTTTTCCTTTCTTTTTTTGTTTCCTACGCACCTTCTGCCTCTCCTATTTTCTTTTCTTTTTTCTTCCTTCCTCTCCCATTTTTTCTCTTCTTGCACGACGCCATTAGGATAAGACAAATTTTAAAAATACGACCGTTAAGAAAAAGATAAATTTTTAAAAATATGACCGTTAGAATAAGATAAAAATTTACAAATATGACCATTAAAAAAAAGACAAAAAAATTTCAAAACATGAGCGTTAGAATAAGATAAATATTAAAAAATATGACCGTTTAAAAGACAAATATTCAAAAAATATAAATGTTTGAGAAAGAATAAACAAATCAATGAAAAATAATATTTAAATGGAATAGTGATAATAGATAGTTAATTTGCTGAGACTGCTAGGGGTGCTTTAAAAAAGTTGATGGTTAAAATAAAAAGAACGTAATTTTTGGTTAAATTAACTAGTAAAATTAGCTGAGGCTGCTAAGAATGCTCTTATATCTTCTCATCTATATATATATATATATATAAGGAAAAAAAAAAAAAAAAAAAACGTTGATAACTATATCAACAAAGGATACCCAATTCTAGATATTCTTAACTTCAATCCTCGGGAATATTTTTAACAAGGAATATTAACTAATAACATCACAAAGAAAATGATCTCCAGCTAGTTTCAGTAGAATTTGAACATTTTTGGGAGTCTGCGTTTGTTTGTTTGCTTGCTTTAAGTTTTCATGTGATTAGCAATTTCCATTATTTGCCAGGCCATTGGATTCTCCAGCTAGCTACTTTCTTTTTGTCCTTTTTTCCATGGCCATAGGTTACTGTTTTGTTGATCTAATCATCCCACTTTCCCAATGCTTAGATGATGCTTCGTAGAGCAAGTGACGAACGTTAAAGTTTTGATGTTCAAATGGGCTAAGTACAGGCCCGTCAACGAAAATGGGACTAACGATATAGTGATTGTCCGTTCGGCCCGTTAAGTTTAGTGTAGATTAAATATTTTGGGCTTCAGAAGTTCGCATCGTGCCAGCTCAGCCCATTTGACAGTACCATTCGTGAAACCAAAGAGTGCTCTTTGACGGACCCAAAAAAAAAAAAATCCCAACAAATCAAAACAAAACCAAAAGAATGCATTCTGAGATCAACAAAACTTTTTTTTTTTGAAATAATTTTTTCTAATTCAATCTATTCAATTAGCATGTGTTAAAATTAAAACGCATGCACGTGAGAATCACTTCTTGCATGTTCTATTAAAAATAAATGTGATTCTCATTATGATTCAGATTATATTTCATATATTTATTGTGTATATGTACACGTCTGTTAAATTTTTAAATGACGTAGCATCATAGTAAATACAACAAAACAAAATATGAACCATGAAATTGTTCTTCTCCATTTCACTTAAAATAGAGATGATCTTAGAACATTCTCATCCATCTCTTTACATTTACTTCATGTTTTGAAGATAAAATCACTTTTTCCTACTTTAACTAACTATTTTTTTTAATCACCTACCTCCGGCTCCCTACTAGTAGTGAGTCATTTCATACTCCTTACTTTTTTCTTTAAAGTAGAGAGTCGGATGTGAGCAATAAAATAATCTAACATTTGAAAGTAGAAAAATTTCTATTTTAAAAAGCCGAATAAAAATGCTCTTAACAAATCTAGTTTTAAAAAATTAAGTCATATACCAAAGATAAGTTAATTATGTTTTAATTGCCTCTTTTTGGGAGAAAGAGTATCAAATAACTCTCTTCATGGTCCTTGACTCCTTGAGATCGTCAATATATTATACGAAAAAAAAATCAGAGAATTTCTTTTTCCTAAGCAAGGCTTTTTTACTCTTATTTGTCTCTTATAAAATGCACTAATTGATTGTTTTATGATTTTTTTCTTCTATAAAAGCCAAGAAGGGGAAAAAAAAAAAAAAACTTGAATCCTTATCAATTGCAGAATAATTTTATTCTCCTAATAATTATAATGCATCTTGCGGATTCACAACCCGCTATATTTATTTCTTTCCCTGCTTGGAGGTTGAGGACTTGGTGCACAATCCAAAACACCTGCAAAACAAGAATTACTTATTATTATTATTATTATTATTATTATTATTATTATTATTATTATTATTATGTTGGTTGATGTTGTTTATTGTTTTTTTTTTCTTTTGGTTGTGCAAAATTTGGTTGAGTATTTAACTTTTCTGTTTAACAATCCTAAAAATTAAAGAATTTGAAAAAAATTTCATCCCTTTTCTTTTTTCTTTTTTCTTTTTTTTCCTTTTTTTTGTTTAAAAAAAACACGACCTTAAACTATTAAACATATTTCCCACCTATGCAAGAATGCATAGAGAAAGAAATTTACATTTTTTCCTTCCAACTTGGTTTCGTTTCTTTTGGTGCTGGCTTTCATAGTGCATTGCTATCTGCTAAAACGCCGGAGTAAAACTCTTTTCCTATTAATTAAAAAAAAAAAGAGAGAAGCCAATAATACTACCGCCTTAGGCGAAAGACCTCACATTTTTAATTTTCAGTTCACTTTAAATTGAGAGGATTCATTTTATATATTGAATGATATATATGTTGTCACATCATTTAAATTTGACACAATGTATACTGTTAAATGCAACAAAATAAAATTTAGATAATAAAATAAATAATTCTCAATTTCACTTGAAATGAACGAGAAAATTCTACTCAATGGAAAAAAGCCTACAACAAGGAGCTATACTTTAAAAAACAATTATCTATATATATATACACAAAGACATATAGGAATTATGTTAAACAAAGTCATATATATTCCATGGTGGGGGCATTCGTGGGGGTTTTTTCCCGGATTCCATAGTTAACCTAATTCACTTTTTCTTCTTTGTATAAGATAAATTACTATATATGTAGAAGTATGAAAATAGTTTACATAGATGAACATTTGCATGTATGCAATAAATAAGGGGTGGCAAATGGCAATTGATTCGATTGCATGCCCTCGTTTTTATTACAATTACGGAATTATTTGAAGTAAACAATTGCACAATTCTTAACAATATGATCAATGTATATGTTACACGTGCCTATAATTTAGTAGCTTGTTTTCTTTTTTCTTTTTTCCCCCGAGCAACCCATAATTCACTGGCTCAAATTGGTCAGATATTATATTTCTTTAAAATTAGTTCTCGCTTTCAAATTGGTAAGATATTATTCCTGCTTCTTCCTCTTAGAAGACTAAAAAAGTTAACAGAAGTGCTAACTTCTATATCCATCATGTAACATTTTGGACCGTAGCTAGATCTCACTCTAACAGTATTCCCATGTTTTTTTTCCCGCACTCTTCTTTTTCTTTTGAAGTGGATTAATCTCCCTGCCCCCTTAAGTAATTGGTTAGGCTTTGTTTTTTAATTTTTGCATTCACCATGTGGCATTTTGAGCCGCAACTAGACTTCACTCTAACAACATTTTCATATTTTTTTTCCCGCACTCTTTTTTTCCCTTTGAAGTGGATTAATCTCTCCCTTCCCTTATGTAACTGGTTGGGCTTTGTTTTCTATGTATGAACTTAAAATATATATATATATATATATATATATATAGTTCTTCCGGTGTATCAAACATAAAATATAATTTTTTTTCTATATAGGATCAACCGACTTTTTTATTATTATTATTTTTATTTTTTAAAGCCTGGAACGAATTATATACTGAATGCTATGCACATGGTAAGTTAATAAATCCGTGGCAATTAATCCTCCAATAATATATATATTTTTTCTCATTAGGTGAATGTAATGTTATTAATTTTTGGAGGTACAGTCTTCATTTTTTTTATACATATCAGGTAATTATTCAAATGATTTATTGGATAATTCAGAAGGTTGGCTAACAAAGTCAGAACACAAATGACAAAACTACATGGTGAGAGATCATGAGCTCCAAGAACTATTAGATCAACTTTTTAGGGATTTATCCGGTAGTGAATCAATCAAAATTGCATGCATGTATTAAAATTAAATATTTTCTTTTTTGGTCCAATCCGCTGGCTTGGCAGACAGCCACAAACATTAATAGGATGGTTATAATCTTAAAAGGATAAAGTTTTCCTTTAATATATCCTATTAAATTGACATATATTTAAAATATATGTGAAAATAAATACGTGTCTCATAATAGAACATAAAAAATACGTGTCTCTATCTGAACGTGTCCCATTCCAACAAAAAATTAGACAAAGTAGACAAATTGAGTAAGATCAACTTGCCCAAAGGCCAAAAACCTTAAGAAAAAAACAAAAAACAAAAAGAAAGAAAAAGACAAAAGGGTTTGAAGTTTGATTTGGCAGTTGGCTGATCCAACGGCCATCGAAGTTAGAAAAAAGGTATGTGCCACGTGTTCCCCAAAAAAGTTCATCGAAGAAGTCGCTAAAAAACAAGAGTTACGGACGTTTACGCTTTTCAGGAAAGAACGCCTGGTGCTGAGCACACATACGTTGAATAGAGTATTTCCCTGACGCAGCAGAAATCAGCAAAGAAGTCGATCACAGGGTTCAATTAGTTATAAATAGCCATGCCCACCACTATTATTTATAGTTATACCCCTACTCTTCCATTAAACTCCTCCTTTGTCCCCACTCATATTTCAAGGCTTAAACCACCCGCACAAGCACAGCCTCCGCGACGTCGTTCACGTTCTCGAACTCGCTCAGGTACCATCCCCCAATCCCGATTCCCTCCCCCCCTCTCTCTCTCTCTCTCTCTCTCTCTGTG
>FXXK01000162.1:899381-914367 GCA_900184695.1 Betula pendula
CATTAATAAAAAACATGTGCTTCTCACATGCTAAGGGACACATGTCATTTTATTAGACTGATTTGTAGCTAATTGCTACAAACCAGTTTGTAGCTAATTTCTGTCCTATTTTTAATTACTTGTGCCAATTCTCTATTTTGATGAGACATCCTCATGGCAGGCACTTGTGTCGCTTTGGTAGTATGGTTTACCTTTATGACTTGGATTTTGTATTCTGAGACCATACAGAGTTATTTTCTATCATATTTTTCTAGAGAGATGATTTTCCCTAAACCTACTTATATTGGGTTCAGGTGGAATAGTCTACTTTTGCTTGTAGGTTGTACTCCATGTCTAAGTCTCTCACAGGGTTCGCCACAGATACATAGATAGCTCAAGAATGGAGATGTTTATAATTTTATTCAACTTATAGGATATATTGTTTTTGCCTTAGATCTTCATCTAATGTGACTAAACACAAAAAATACTTCTGTGTATGCAGTTTTGCGAATTGTGAGCTTCGTTCAGTGGTCATCATTGATAGCAGGTGAGCATTGTCATTTGCAAAACGTAGATCCCACATTCTAGCTTAATGCACAACATTCATTTTCTGTCTCTTCTTTCTGCAGCATGAATGCATCAGCTTCCTCAACGACAAACTATCCTGGAAAAATACCTCATGGACTTGATCTTCCCAGTGATTGAGCTACTGAGAAGCATCCAGAGAACCCTAATTAACTGTAGCCTATAATGAAATAAACTTAAATACACACACAATATGATTCTTCTTCGCAAGCGTTCACTGAGGTAATTCCCTAGCGAATATCTTACTTCAGAAAATAAGGTGTGGTAGGTCTGTTGGACAATTTCAAGATTCCTTTTTCTTGGAGTAGGTAGATCTAAAGCCTATGACAGAGTTGTAGGTGCCAATTCTTTTTCCGATCGAAGCTGTAGACACATTTGGTTAATTCAAGTTTGGCTTTCTGTGGTAGCCATGGAAGATGTTTTTGTTTTTTGTATGTCTGGTTAATTCAACATACAGTAAGGTTTCTGTTTTAATCAGTTTCATATCTTTAGTATGTTGTCTTGTCTTTCATGATTGCCTCTCTCTCTCTCTCTCCCTCTCTCTCTCTCTTCCCTGCATTCCTCACCTGTCTAACGATTTGCTCAGAATTGGTTAGCGCTAAGCCTAATATTTGAGTTGCGGGCATAGGTAGTATAAAACTTGCAGGTGCCTGGCAAGTTAACAAACGCTCAAACCACCTACTCCAGAACAAGTTGCTGAAAACTTAAAAGCAATGTCACTGCTCCTCCTATGCCTTTGTTGAAGACTCCATGCCAGCACATACAAGGTCCATGCGAGTTTCACTGAGGTTAGACCATGGCTTCCTCAAAAATTGGTAGGGAGAGGTTAAGTTGCATTGAGTAAAAGTTATCTTAAATTAAAAGTTTTTGTCATGAATTTATGATACAAATTTAAGTCTTTTAATGCCTAAAAACTCCGAAATAAAATTTAAAAGCATGCATATCATTCACAAACTGAAAATGGAAGAATAAAAAAATAATAATAATAATACGTAGGTGTTCTGCCTGAAGCAATACTATTGCAATTTCCAAGACTTTAGCAAAAGTCATAACGGATCCTATAGGCTATAGTCCTTTCAAAATGTGTCACTCAATTGAACCCTTGGGATTTGGGAAAAGGATCCAGCATTCATTTAGTGTAAAAATAGTGGCAAACTTGTAATAAAAAAAATAATGGATGAGGATCCGGATACTGTGATTTGCCGGGTGCCTTGACCGGCCATTGGGCCAACGCTTACTAGGATTGGTTGCAATCCCCTATCAGGATTGTAGCCTATCCAACTGTAATTGTAAAAAGTTTCTAATAAGGTTTACCTGTTCAAGCAAGCACAAGTATTCTGGCAGGGTCAAGACTTGGCTCAAATATGTGAGCCTTATCGAGAGGCGAAGGCTTTTTCACTTGCTTACCTGATTGCAGGGACGGGCAGTACCATTGCCCGATCTTTTTAATGACGTGTCACTTTTTTTCGTGATTTTTTTTAATGCATGCATTTGAGAATCACATCTCTCATGCTCTATTAAAAATATATGTGACCTAAGTGAAATGGAAATAAATTATTTTACGGTCAAGATTATATTTCAAACATCTATTGTTTATATGTTGCCACGTCTTTTAAAATTTTTAAATGATTTGACATCATGTCACACAAATAAAATATGAACCATAAAATAATTCATTTCCATTTCACTTGAAATAGGGAGGATCTTATTCCGATTCTCATATACATTTTGAACATATGTTAATTTAATAGACCATATTAAAGGAAATTCTTCCAGCCTAAAGGAAAACTTTATCCTTTTGAGATTATAATAATCCTATTAATGTTTGTGGCTGTAATGCCCTGACTTTTATATAAGTCGCAAAGCATAATTATCTTAATTTTGCGTGGCGCTACTACTTTTACATATACTCACACACTCGTAGCAAAAGAGAACATGTATAATTTTTTTTATTTTTTTTTTTTGTCATAACAAACTCACTCATCATTACATAATACCAGAACTTCTATCTGAATAAGCATAATTATCTTAATTCTGCGTGGCGCTACTACTTTTATATATACTCACACACTCGTAACAAAAGAGAACATGTATAATTTTTTTTTTTTGTCACAACAAACTCACTCATCATTACATAATACCAGAGCTTCTATCTGAATATAACATATTATAAAATTAAACATAATATCATTACAACAGCATTAAATTACTATTGTCTTGCATAAAATCAAAGAGTAATTATAAACCACAGCCCAGGCTGAATGAACAGTTCATTCAGCCTGGGCATTTTTTTTTTTATGGTGGGTCCCACATGATTAAATTTTTTTATTTTTTTATTTTTTTTTACTCTCATCTAGCCTTGGGCTGAATGACTATTCATTCAGCCCAAGGCTGATGAGTATCACGACTCAAAATCAAAATATGTCATCAATGCATTTCTTCTCATAATTAAATATTGATTTGACGTGAGTCAATCCCTTAAAAGGTGATAAGCCTCCTACAAGCCTCATGAATAAAGCCTAGTCAAGCATATGGGTCTTCAGTTATCTCTTTTTTAGTAACATCTATAAATTACCACAATTTTATAGGGGAAATATGTAAGTCCACCACTCAGCAAGTATAAAATATTCTAACCATACGTGTGTAATGTAAGCCCCATTTTTCTTTTGAAAATTTATATATCGAATTTACTAAACAATTATCTCAAGTAAGGTTTTCACAAAAGTGTTTGTTTTCTAAAATTTCATAGTCGTTTTGTAAATCAAGCCTAGAGCTTTGTAAATAGGTACTCATAAAAACTCCAAATATTTTTCTTTATATTTAATACATATCATCTCATACTATGGGGCAATAAAACCGTTTATAGTAAGTTAATGAAAAACGAAAATTAGAAAACATAAAACAATAAATATTATATCACATACTTAATTCACATAATAAATACACTATCAAGTTTCTTTATTATATTTTATATTTAGATGTTCCTTTTTCATTTTATCATTTCCGTAAGTCAAGTGTATACTCTCACTTAACCATTGGGTTGTAATAAATTTATCCATTTTATAGCTTCGAAATACTAAGTGTATAACTCCACTTAACCATCAGGTTGGCTAGTCATTTTTATTCCTTCTTATATACAAGTATTGGGGTGCTAAGTGTATAACTCTACTTAACCGCTAGGTATTCATCTTTTACAAACTTTTCACATATTACATATAATCACATTAAATTTTTCTTTAAAACTCATTTTTCATTAAAACTTATTTTCTTTTAACACATTTCTTTAAACACAAGTAATATATCATGACAACATAATTTATTATATTCATAATCCAAAATATAAGGCCCATAATCACACTAAAACTATTATACAATTTATGCAATAAAACACTAAGCGTAGGGTTAGTAGGTTTTATACTTATCACTTTCGCTTAATATCCTGAAATGATCTCTTGTATATTTGTTTCTAATCTCTCTAGTGGAAAGAATCACTATTCCTTCCTATATGTGCAATAGACTATGGAAAGAAAATGATGCCTTTACTTGTGTATTGAAGGTAGAACATTGAGAAACAAAATAGTTGGTAGGAAGTAGTAAAGGATGAGGCATTATAAAAACGCTTAGAAACTTTTGAACTATTTTATCGCGATTTGCTTCACTTACATTTGATCTTCTTTAGCTTATTTGGTTGCCAGATTTTTAATGTAGCCTACCATTTCTTTCTCATCTTATCAGTAGGAGCATGCAACTTTGCATTTCTTTCGAAAGGTTAACGAAGAAAATTGCATTTCTTCCAAACAAAGCGTGAAGAATAATTAAGGTTATGTTTGGTATGTGGAATAACTATTCCATGGAATAGTCTATATTAAAAATGAAATGAGTAGAGTAAATTAGCTTTGAAATAATCATTTCAATAGTCATGATGGAATGACTATTCATTCAATTAAGGGAATAATCATTCCTTTAAAGTTAAAAAGAATGGTTATTCCCTCAATTAAATGAATAACTATTCATTCATGACTATCGGAATAACTATTTCAAGGCTAATGCATTACTCTCATTTCATACTTGATAAAGACTATTCCATGGAATAATCATTCCTCGTACCAAACATGTCCTAAATGAAGAGCGGTACATGGTTACCTTTCATTTGTCTTTACCAACCCTGTAATAAATGCAAGACCCACCAATGGCGATTCTATTGAAGTGAAGGGCTAGAGGGGGCGTAGCCCCCCAAGAGATAATTAACAAATTGTATTTTGTATGGAGTTTTTTAACTATTTAAGGAATGGCCCTGCAGTGCAGTGACAAAATTTTTTAATGGCCCCTTCAATGAAGACTGTCGGGCTCCGCCACTGAGACACGCCCTCTCCTTACATAAAGTTTTGTGCTACCTTTTTTTATTTTTTATTAAATCTGAAAGCTCCAAGTCGACGTGAAAGCCAACGTGCAGAGAGAGGCAGATTGTTTTTTCTTCTGCTGTGATATGCATTTATAGACTGATGTGTACCGGCTATTGTTCCTGTCAGCCTTCGGGAAATACCGAAAATACCCCTATATGCATTTATTCTCTCACAAAATGTATCTCTTACATAAAGAGGTATTTTCGATATTTTATTTTCTGAGATGAACAGTAAAATTAAGAGGACAAGATACTGTCCTTTGCCAGTCCGATGAACAGTAAAAAGAAAAAGAAAAAAGTTGAGTTAGGCCTTTGCCAAACACCCCCGTTGATTTTGTTTGCCAACCTTTTGAATTATCCGATAAATCATTTGAATAATTACCTAATATGTGTAAACAAGAAGGAGAGCCCCTTCTTTCTTAATGGGCTGTATAACCCTTGTTCTATAGTATCTAATAAGAATTTAACAAGTCAACTAAAAGCACAAAATACAATAAAAATGAAAATACCTAATCATCCCACCAAAATCACTCAGGGGCGGAGCCAGAAATTTTACTTTGAGTGGTCCGAACATATATATATAGTCTTTTTACATGTATGCACGTATTTATATATATAAAATAAAAGTAAATAAGTTTTAAACTTAATTTCATACAAAGTTATAAGTTATAACTTCATATAAAAGTTATATTTCTATAAAATAATTTTTAAAAATAAGTATCTTTCAATAAATCAGTGTTATGATTTTGAAGGATTTATTGAAAACAAATCAAATACAATAAGGTGCTAGTCGAATGTTGCAAACCAATAAAAACAAATTAATTACATATTTTTAAGACAAATATTAATTTAATAGAATAAATTAAAAAAATTCCAATCTAATTTGGAGGAGTTTTTTTTATCTAAAATTAAGGTGTTGCATTTTAATTAGTACTTCAGCTTTGTGAAAAACGACATGCCTAGTTTTCACATTACACTAAAATTTAAATACTATTACACTAATAAATTCCATGCTTACTTCTTACTTTCTCCCACACTATTGAATTTCAATACTACTATATTTATCTAGACATAATTAATCTAAACAATGTGAACATGTCATTACAATTTCTCACTCCTAAGTAGTTTTTTTTTTTTTTCATATTCTTATCTTTTGAGAATCAAACACTAAGATAATAATCAAACACCTACACCTGTGTAGAAAATAAATAAATAAATCAAACACCTACTCTTAGCTGGCTCTCTTCTTATGCCTACGCAAAGGTTTTTTTTTTAAAAAAAAAACAAAAAAAAAAAATTCTTATCTTTTTCTCAAACATTATGATAAGAATGAAACACATAGCTAACTCTTTTGACTTTTCTCACGTCTAATAACTTCTAATCTTATCTTCTTGAAATAAATTTTTTGTCTCTCACATTTCGGAGGTTTTTTTTACGCCTCACTCTCATGAGTCGATATTAAGGGACCATATTTATTCATTGTTGCAGGACCATATGGTCCATATTTATTCATTGTTGCAGGACCATATTTCTTCTTTGTTGCAAGTTATAGGGGCATATGTGGTGATAATATAAAAAAATAATTTTTTTTTAGGGGTTTTAAAATATCTTGGGGGTGCCATGGACCCCCCACCCTTATGGGTGCCTCCGCCCCTGCTCATCGACCCAAAAGAAGAGAGAGAGAGAGGGACCTTGTAATTTCTTGGCACTTGGTTTTGGGTTGAGATTGGTTTGTGGGTCTAGGTTTTTACAGCATCCAATAAGTGATGCTGTAAATCTTTCACAAGTTTTCTAGTTTCGATTAAGAAAAAATAAATAAATAAATAAAGAAGCTAGTTTCGAAAATTTTCTGCAAGTGTTGAGATTGGTTTTTGGGTCTGTGTTTTTTTTTTCTTCAAAAAAAAACAAAAAAAATAGAGAGGGACCTTGGGGTAGAGCGCTTCAATGCCTTGGAACATAAACAACCCACCAAATCTCAGCATATCAGAGAAGAGAAAAAGAGAGAAACTTTGGAACTTTCGATAGGTTTGTTTTGTGTATGGATCTGGTGTTTTCATTTATATTGTATTTTTTTTGTTTTTAACTGATGTGTCAATTACTTATTGGATACCGTAAAATATGAGTTTTACACCTTATCATGATTGAAAGTATTCTCAACAAAAATACTGCACCTCCAACAATTAATAACATTAAATTCACCTAATGAGAAAAAAGAATATTATTGGAGGATTAATTGCGTACCATGTGCATATAGTATTCGGTATATAATTCGGTCGAGGTTTTTTTTTTTTTTTAAAAAAAATGTCTGTTGATCCTATTTAGAAAAAAAAAAATATTTTATATTTGATACACTACGAGAACTAATTTTAAAGATAAATAATATCTGACCAATTTGAGCCAGTAAATTATAGGTTGCTCGGGGAAAAAAGAAAACAAGCTACTAAATTATAGGCACTCGTAACATATGCATTGATCATATTGTTAAGAATTGTGCAATTGTTTACTTCAAATAATTCCTTAATTGTAATAAAAATGATGGCATATTGGCATGCAATCGAATCAATTGCCATTTGCCACCCCTTATTTATTGCATACATGCAAATGTTCATCTATGTAAACTATTTTCATACTTCTACATATATAGTAATTTATCTTATACAAAGAAGAAAAAGTGAATTAGGTTAACTATGGAATCCGGGAAAAAACCCCCACGAATGCCCCCACCATGGAATATATATGACTTTGTTTAACATAATTCCTATATGTCTTTGTGTATACATATAGATAATTGTTTTTTGAAGTATAGCTCCTTGTTGTAAGCTTTTTGTCACTGAGCATAAAATCCTCTCTATTTCAAGTGAAATTGAGATTATTTATTTTATTGTCTAATTTTATTTTGTTGCATTTAACAGTGCACATTGTGTCAAATTTAAATTATGTGACAACATATATATCATTCCATATGTAAATTGAATCCTCTCAACTTCAAGTAAACTGAAAATTAAAGATGTGAGGTCTTTCACATAAGGCAATAGTAATATTGGTTTTTTTTTAAAAAAAATTAATAGGGAAAGAGTTTTACTCCAGCGTTTTAGCAGATAGTAGTGCGCACTACGAAAGCCAGCACCAAAAAAAGGAAACCAAGTTGGAAGGAAAAAATGTAAATTTCTTTCTCTATGCATTCTTGCATAGGTGGGAAATATGTTTAATAGTTTAAGGTCGTGTTTTTTTTTTTTTTTTTTTTATAAAAAAAAAAAAAAAAGAAAAGAAAAAAAGGGGGGTGGGGGGGGGGGGGATTGGGGAATGAAATTCTTTTCAAATTCTTTAATTTTCAAAGACCATATTTTGAGAGGTCTTAGGCGACATTTTTATATGATGCCTTTTTTTATATTTAAATATTTAATAGATATTTATTTATATTATATTTTATTTAAAAGTTAGTTTTCTCAATTTTGAGATTCAATGTAATTAAAAAAAACAAAAAAACTCATAATTTAAAACAAAACAGAACAAAGTACTCATAATTTTTTGTTTTTTTTTTGTTTTTAAAAAAACTAATAATTTCGCATTTATATTAATTACGGAAAACAAAACAAATACTCATATTTTAAAAAATAAAACAAAGAAAATTCACAGCCACACGTTATTCTTACTCTGACAACACAAAAGGTGTTGTTTGAAATAAGTGTATAATTATCTCAATACTCCAGACTTAGTATAGGCAAGCAAAAGGCAAAAAGAAAAAAAAAAGTAGAAGGGAGAGGAGGAGATGCCGGGGGCCGGAAAGCTGGCTGATCTGATGTGTGTCTTTATCTTGGGTAAATGATGCGAGAGATTGCTGAAGGGAGAGGCGGAGTGACTGGAGGCTAGATCTGGCAAGTGTTCAAGCTGGCAAGCTCCTGCGCTTCTTATTTGGATCTGCCTATGTTTCGCAAATGTTTCGAAGATCTGCCTATGTTTCGCAAATGTTTTGATCCCATTGCTTTGATTTGTTTTGTGTTTTGGATTTGGATTTTGATTCGGTGATTTTCGACTTCATTTCATCATTTCGTGTGCGCGCAATAGCGTGCCCTATTGCAGAACAGGCTATAGGTTACACCAATCGACGTCATTTCGTCATTTCGATCGACAAAATCCCTGTTCGTCTTTATTATTATTATGTAGCGTCCGTTTTTTGTTAAAAATAAAAATTAAAAATAAAAATTATTTTTTTCATTTAAAAACATGTTTAAATTTATTCATTCTTATTTTATTTTTTTTCAAGGTTATAAAATAGGGATGCAATAAATTTGAACCTATTTTTTTGTTAAAAAAATATTTTTTATTATTTTTATATCTGTATTTTAATGAAAAATAATATTTTTTTTTTGTTTCTAATTTTTTTTTACTAAAAAATAAATGCCAAGTGTCTGTGACATACGAATGCCTAGCACTATTATGTACACAATAATTGAGTGCTTGCCCACATGAGAGCAAGAGCCTGCCCTAATATGAGGGGATCCGGATCCGCCCTATTGCACCATGTGAAAGCATGAGGCAGCTCCAACTGCTAAGACAGATGCTGGACAGTCCGGGACCCACCTGCGAGTAAATGGGGCCTGCCCCTGCTTTCACATGTTAGCTTCTTTTGGAAAAACATTATTTATATATATTCTCTGCACCACAAATCTGGAGTTATGGTTATTACTCGATGCCACATTTTATTGATACCTTACGTGCATGGAATGATCTTCTTTTGTGACCACAGAAATGGATGCCACTGGAGGTCAAACTCTCTACCCGTTGCACCGTTGTAAAACTCTTCACCTGGTTTGTGAAAATCCTATCCTTATATTATTGGTATTGCTTTATGGGGTGTTTGACAAAAGATTGGATTTTGGTTGGGAAATTGTTGATTTTTTATGTGATATAAAATAAAATGAATATTGTAAATTTTTTGTATGAAAAAGTAAAAATTTTTGTTTTTTTAATGAGTATTTTATTTGAATAATAATAAAAAGTGTTTGATGTGATATTAAAAGTAAAAAAAAATTGTTAAAAAGTTATTGATATGATATAAAAAGTGAATATTTTTTTGAAAAAAAATTAAAATCTATGATAGTAAAATCCAATATTTTGCCAAACAGTTATTGTTGCAGAAGGTTTAGGATTTGTATAATTAATTGACGCTGATACACATTCCTTTTGGAGATTATTTCTTGGGTTTTTTATTTGTACTTCAAAAAGCATTTCAGTCTTATCAATCCATGTGTACAGGTAAGGCATGCCCAAGGGATTCATAACGTGGATGGGGAAAAGGACCACGATGCATACCTATCTCCTGATTTTTTTTGATGCACAAATTACCTCTCTTGGCTGGAAGCAGGTAATTGCTGGTTAATTATGTTTGAATTGTTAGTTCATCATAACTATGTTCTTGTTAAGTGTTCTCATATGAAAATAGTTTTATACCACTGATTCCTGGTAGAAAACTTCTTGTTCGTGAGTTAACTTTAATTCTTAGAAAAATTTGAATGGTCAAATAGAACTTTGTAACAATTACTCTAAACTGAGTAAAACTTTTGAGTCTGCAGACAGAAACAACATTTGGAAGAGACTTTTTGTTGTACGTAGGTTTCTAGATTTTATTGTCCTGCTATTTTCTTCTATCAATTCTCATATTCTCTGATATAAAAGTAATGTCGTGGAATGATTTTTTGGTGCCATAACAGGTTGATAATCTGCGCACGCACGTTCAAGCAAGTGGACTTTCCAAAAGAATTGATTTAGTCGTTGTTTCCCCTTTGTTAAGGTAAACTTAGTCAGTGCAATTTTGTTGCCTCCGTTTCTAGAAATTTTCAGTCATCTCCTTGTGCTTAATGCTGTGTAAGTGGTGCAGACCATCTTTTCAACGATTCATTCCATAAGCTTATCACTGGCTTCTGACCTAAATATAATTAAGCATTGTTATTTAAGCATTATTTGTTGCTGAGAGCTATTTCACCTGTCATTATTAGGTCTCGCTACTTCTTTCTTTCTTCCGTAGGTCAGACTCTCAACACACATTTCCTAGCCTAAACCCATTCCCCCAGGTTCATAACTAAGAAAACATGACATTTCTGTGCATCTATTGTCATATATTTCCCAGCCCTAGGGCTAACCAAATTTCTGCGCCACATATATGAGAGAGAGAGAAAGAGAGGCCAATGCTCGGTCAGTGGCTCAGTGATGCACTGGTGGTTGAAATGTGGGGTTGGGCTTCTGACTTGAGTTTGTGATTTCTTTTTTTCAATTTAAGCTTTTGTCATATGACTCATATCCCTTCTTGTGTCTCGACTGCATACAAGTTAACAAAATCCAAAGATATTAATTTTATTTTCGGACACATATTTGGCCATGTCCAATATGTGTTGAGGTTTTTAAGAGTAATATTTGTTGTTCATCTCTTTTTTTTTTTTCTTTTTTTCTTTTTTCATCTTTGTCCATCTTTGCATATGTGGACAAAGATGAACACCACAAATACAAAATGAAGGTCTTTAAAAAAAAAAAAAGGCTACATATACAAAGATGGACAAAAATGGAGGAAAAAAATAGATAATAAGTATTTCTCTTTGAAGTATATGTGCTTACATAAAGTAAAAAAAAAAAAAATAATAAATAAAAATAAAAATTGAACCTCGATCTATTTCCATAGGACTTTTGTTTTTGAAGAATTTACATCCCACTCATTGAACAAATTGGAGTCTACATGTTTAAATTGCCAACACTCTTGAGCTATAAGTCATGACCAACAATGGCTGCATTATTACAGGACCATGCAAACAGCAGTTGGAGTCTTTGGTGGTGAAGCATATACAGATGGGGAAAATGTGCCTCCTCTAATGGTTGCAAATACGGGGAACAGTGACCATCCAGCAATTTCAAGTCTAAATTGCCCACCATTTTTAGCAGTAGAGCTTTGCCGAGAACGTAATGTATGTCATATATGGTACATCTAATGGATATTGCAGGGCATTTTTTCTGCATTTATGTATGAAAAGTTATTACATTTGCAACATATTTCTCAATACTTAATTCAATTATTGATAAATAAATGAGTGAAAATTGTAGCAAATGAAGGGCCCTTCGCACTTCCTCCTTTTAATCGAGTACTAGTTGTCATCTGAATTTATGTGAGTGTTAATTTTCTTATTACAGGGAGTTCATCCATGTGATAAGAGACGGAGCATCAGGGAATATCGCTCTCTTTTTCCTGCAATTGATTTTTCACTGGCAAGTAATTTATCATAGTTGGTGCTTTATAATGTGAACAAGTGGCGTTGACAGTCAATTTACCTGAGACTATTGATTTGTTTTCCTAATCTTCAAGTCAATTTAGGTTTGGAATTTATTGATCTTGTTTTAATTCCTGTTCAGATAGAAAGTGATGATGACATTTTGTGGAAGCCTGACATTAGAGAGAAGAATGAAGAAGTTGCTGCCAGGGGAATGAAGTTTTTGAAATGGTGATTGCCTATTTTACCTTTTTTTCCCCTCTTTCCCAGAAACTTAATATTCTGTAAGAAACATAACAATCAACAAAGGAATGAAATTTTGTATGGCCAACGTAAGAATCCGTGCCCTCAAATTTGGAATTGCTCATCTTTGAAAAACTAAGGGGCACTTGTTTCGTCCTAGGCATCTGACAATTAATTTATTTTGTGGTAGAGTTTGATTTTGGTTAGCTTCATCTTACAGAATTGTTGGCATACTTTCTCTTTCGCCACAAAAGTTGTTTTATTAACATTTTTGATCTTTCAGTGGCACTAATAAATCAATTTTTTTAAATTAGCAGGCTTGTTGTCTCATTCCATGTGACTATTTGATTGAGTCTTACATGCATCCGAAGTGACCTCCTTTTGGACATTTGAATGCTTTCGCAATTATCTGGTTGCAAGTATGGCCATGAACTGTTGAACATGCCCAAAAATAATTTATTTTCTTTTCCCCATTTCTCAATTGGTCCAGGTTGTGGACACGTGAAGAGAAGGAGATTGCAATCGTCACCCACAGCGGATTATTGCTTCATACCCTAAGGGCTTTTGAAAGTGATTGTCATCCGTATGTGAAGAGTGAAATATGCCAACCGTAAGTATTATATTTGTTTATATGCTTCACTTGTTAATCAACACATAATTGGGTTCCCATCCTTCGTTAAAGTAACTCAGCAGTTAATTCTCGCTTTGCTCATATTAAGCAAGCTTCCTGGGGATTAATATCAAATTAACTCAAATTAATACACCTACGGGGACTCCTAATTAACCTGGCAATTTACTACATTTTAAACTAAAAGATCTAAATACATGCTATCAGATGTTGATGAGCTTTTTAGTTTTTTGCTGAACTTGAAACTTAGCTATGCCATTAATTTCCATTAATTATATGCTTCCGTCCTCTCTCTCTCTCACTCTCTTCATTTTCTTATTTTCCTTTTACAGTTCATTTTTGAGAATTCTATGCACATTTACTCAATGATCTTTACCACAATGCATTTTGCGTGTTTTTATTACTTTATTTGCATTAGATATGCTTTCTTTTGAAATTTTTCTTGATAATATCTTATTAGTTTTTTTTTTTTAAAAAAAATATTTCTGAAACTGCTTGGTCATGTCTTAAGAGTTAGAAACTTTCTACTTATTTGTATATTTTTAATTACTTGTGCCAATTCTCTATTCTGATGAGAAATCCTCATGGCAGGCACTTGTGTCGCTTCAGAAGTATAGTTTTACCTGTATGACTTGGATTTTGTATTATGAGACCATACAAAGTTATTTTCTATCATATTTTTCTAGAGAGATGATTTTCTCTAAACCTACTTATATAGGGGTCAGGTGGAACAGTCTACTTTTGCTTGTAGGTTTTACTCCATGTCTGAGTCTCTCACAGGGTTCGCCGCAGATACATAGATAGCTCAAGAATAGAGATGTTTATAATTTTATTCAACTTATAGGATATACTGTTTTTGCCTTTAGATCTTCATCTAATGTGACTAAACACAAAAAATACGTCTGTCTATGCAGTTTTGCGAATTGTGAACTTCGGTCACTGGTCATCATTGATAGCAGGTAAGCATTGTCATTTGCAAAACGTAGATCCCACATTCTAGCTTAATGCACAACATTCATTTTCTGACTCTTCTTTCTGCAGCATGAATGCATCAGCTTCCTCAACGACAAACTATCCTGGAAAAATCCCTCATGGACTTGATCTTCCCAGTGATGTAGCTACTGAGAAAGTAGTCCCTAATTAACTGTAAGGGTTGGTAGATCTGTTGGACAATTTCAAGATTCCTTTTTCTTGGAGTAGGTAGATCTAAAGCCTATGACAGAGTTGTATGTGCCAATCCTTTATCAGATGGAAGTTGTGGACACATTTGGTTAATTCAACTAAGTTTGGCTTTCTATGGTAGCCATGGAAGATGTTTTTGTTTTTTGTACGTTTTTGGTTAATTCAACATACAGTAAGGTTTCTGTTTTAATGAGTTTCACATCTTTAGTATGTTCTCTTGTCTTTCATGATTGCCTCTCTCTCTCTTCCTCGCATTCCTCACCTGTATAATGATTTGCTCAGGATTGGTTGGCACTAAGCCTAATTTTTGAGTTGCGGTCATAGGTAGTAGAAAACTTGCAGGCCTGGCATGTTAACAAACGCTCAAAGCACCTACTACAGAACAAGTTTCTGAAAACTGAAAAGCAATGTCACTGCTGCTCCTATGCCTTCGTTGAGGACTCCATGCCAGCACATACAAGCTCCATGCGAGTTTCACTGAGGTCATAGATCATGGTTTCCTCAATTGGTAGGGAGGGGGTTAAGTTGCATTAAGCAAAAGTTAAATTAAATTAAAAGTTTTGTTCATGAATTTATGATACAAATTGAAGTCTTTTAATGACTAAAAACTCCGAAATAAAATTGAATAGCAGCATATCATTGACAAACTGAAAATGAAATAATAATAATAATAATAATAATAATAATAATAATAATAATAACAATAATAATAAT